>JAODAL010047903.1:0-29479 GCA_025379985.1 Phyllomedusa bahiana | reverse complement strand
GCCCTTTTTCCCTTTTCCCCTTTTTTTCAGGTCGTCCTCTCCTTCGTATCGCCTCTTGTCGGGCTCTCTCCTCTCCTTAGATTTGCCCCTTCTTTAGGTCCCTCCTCCCCTTTCAGACTTAGCCTTTCTTCGGGCCCTCGTCCTCTCTTTCAGATTTCAGGTTCTGTCCTCTCCTTCAGATTTCAGCCTCTTCGTCAGGCTCTCTCCTCTCCTTCAGACTTTGACCCCTTCTTTAGGTTCCCTCCTCTCCTTCAGACTTCAGCCTCTTCTTCAGGCTCTCTCCTCTCCTTCAGGCTTTTCCCTCCCTTCAGATCGCCTCTTCTTCAGGCCCGTCCCCCCTTAAATTGGGCCTTTTCAGTCATGCTTTCTCCTCCCCTTCAACTTTTGGGCCTCTCTTCAGGCTCCCTCCTCCCCTTCAAATTGCCCCTCCTTTAGGCTATTTTTCCCTCCTTCGGTTGGCCCCATCTTTTTCATACTTTGTCCTCTTCTTCAGACTTGCCTTATGAATGCCGTGTGTAGTCATTCCCCTTATGTATGCCATGCCCCGTCACTCACTTTACTTATGCTGTGCCCTCACTGGCTTACGTATGCCATCACTGCCCTACCTATGCCATGCCCCATCACTCACCTTACATATGCCATGTCCCTTTACTCACCAGGCACATTGCGTGTGCCATCACTTTACGCTGTTTACGCCAAATACCGATGTAATCTGCTTTATAAGTGTGGGCCTTACCAACTGCAATACCTCTGCTTGCTGTCAGTAGAACATTTTGCTGCAGGAAACCGGTTCTGACCTAGTCGTGCTGCCAGGGCTCAGTACACTGTGCCATCTTCGGGCCAGTATGTGAGATGCAAAAAAGTTAGACAATGTGGTAAAATTGTAGAAAATTTATTCCTAGAAATGTAAAAAAAAATTCCCAGATGTGGCGAATGTAACAAGATGGCGGTGCCCGCTGGCTACTCCCTGGCCAGCATCCTGGTGGATAACGTCTTCAGACATTGGAGCACGTTTTCCCGACCGCGGTAGGCACACTTCAGGCCGCGGGGGATCTCCCGGCACGAGCTGAGGTCCAGGTGTGTGAGGGCCCGGCAGCCGGTCAGCACGTCTCTGCACAGAGAACACAGTGTGAGTGCGGGCTATGCTGGCGACGGATACAGCACCACTTGGCGGTTCTCACCTGACAGCAGCAGCTGACACCTTTGTTCCCGTCAGGTTTAGGGACTGAAGAGTGTTGTTGCTGCCTCCGGGGACAGGTGCCCGGGCCTGGGTCGACATCTCAAATGAAGTTCAGTCCGTCAGGTCCCCAAAAACCTGCAGGCGTGGGATCGACTGGTCCAATAAACCAGCCCCCGGAGGGCGTGAAACTTCACGGTCACCTCACAGCAGTATAGGCCCAGGTACAGGCGCTCAAGATCTGCAAGGACAAGAAAGGTGAGGTCCCGAGGGCAATATGCCTACCAGATGCCCATCTTCCACGATAGGCATCCCCATAACAACCAGAGGCCATGGAGAAGTTGACTGCATGTGGAGAGGGGGTGACTACAAATAAGGGAGGGGGGTGACTTCATGTGAAGGGAGGGGGGTGACTGCATGTAAAGGGAGGGGGGTGACTGCATGTAAAGGGAGGGGGTTGACTGCATGTGAAGGGAGGGGTTGACTGCATGTAAAGGGAGGGGGGTGACTGCATGTGAAGGGAGGGTGGTGACTGTGTTGTGGATGGGAACAAAAGTCTATAATAATAAAGATGTGATCCTTTGTGTATTCTATTTTACATGTAATTAGTTAGTATACTACCTCACTTATTACATTATTTTTTACTTAATAGGCACACAACAGTATATAGTACAGCATTAAAAGCTGTATGTATACCTTTTGTTATTAATGTGTTAAACCAAAATGGCTGCCTGTAGTAGTTTGATATAGTGCTATTTTAATAAAATAAAATTCGTCGTGTAATCCAAGATGGTGCCTAGTCAGACAGCCTTCACCCTGTCTGTTCAGGACATTCCTGAGCTGTGAGGAGTGGTCCATAGCATAAGGACGTGCTCAATGACCTCACAGCCAGGACATGTGATGCCTTCTTATCTAATCATTTGCAAAGAGTTATAAAAAGCCTCCATTTTGTGAATAAAATCAGGGAAGCACTTTATAAGCAGCAAGGCATGTTGTGATGTGTTTTCTCGGGTGCTACATTTTTGTTATTTTAAGTATAATTTGAACCCCACAAGGATCAGAATAGCCCCTTTGAGGCTACTTTCTATTTCTGATGTCGCCCTATGCAACGTTGGGCATGGGCTTAGATCTGATTATTTATTAACCGAAAACTGAAACTGGTGAAGCTTCTATGGCGGACGGCTGAGGAGAGATAAAGGCGCCATCGCTCTTCTGAATAATCCCGGTGCAGGGCTAAGTAAAGTTTCATACTTTGCGTGTGCCGAGCTAGGATTGTTTGTTAGTGGGAGCCTGCTTACTATGTTTCATTCGTTAATTGTTAGTACGCTGTCAGGCAATGAGTCGGCCATGCTACTTGAACCTATGACCTGTCACATTAACTCCTTGTGGAGGGTATTTTCTGTTTTATGTGCTATTGAATGTTCTTTGAAATGATGCCAAGCAAAGCTGGGAACAGCAAGGTGTTAAGTCAGCTGTGAATCCAACGGAGCCGAAAGCCCTAGAGGCGCTCACGTGATTTATGAGATCTCCCGTGGGAAGATAACACGGGATTCCTGTCTCCTCGCGAGTAGGAGACTGTTCAAGCTGGCTTGGGGGAAAAAAAAAGAATCTTGTGAAAATTGAGAATTCATTTGGATTGTGGAATCATGAATTCAAGCTTTTCCTAGTATAAGAGGGAAAATACTGAGCACAGCTGACTATGAAATCCGGTTTACCTAATCCGTCGATACGAGTCTGATCGGTCTGTCGAGTTTTACTCAGAAAAAAGTTGTAAAACATGTGATGTTGAACCAAAGATGTTTGGTATGTGAGTTTGTGACGGTTTAGATGGCACAGCGCAATATGCTGGTTTTAAGAGTGTAAGAATGTTAGATAAGAAGTCTCATAGTTGTATAGGAAGAAGTAGTGAAGTAGTTGAAAGAATTTGCAAGTAGCTGAAGTTGTGTTTTTTGAATTTATGACCTCAGAAGAGTATTTGTTATAAGAGAATGGAAATGTATAGGGGTTGATACAGAATAGAGGTAGATTGAAGGATTTTGGAATATGTTTGTTGATGCTTGAAAATCCTGGTACAGTGTATTAGATGGATTCATAGAAGAAGGGTGGGGCCCTGGGGGGTGCAGCTGCCTATGTGTATCTATCCCCAGGAGAAAGTTTCTGAACACAAAGGAAAGTGTGAAAAATACTGTGCCGACAACCCTGTAATGGCGTAGAGGGACTTGTCTTGGGGTGAGAGAGCAAAGTCTGGGTGTAGACAAAAACTGCTGCAACAATAGGGGAAATAGATCGACGGCGCCAAAGTAAGCAGCCCTCCTGTGTCACAAGTCACCCTGCCCCCTGTAAACACACTACTGCTCCAGCCCTCGGCCCAGTACACCTGGATACTCCTGAACTTTTAGTGGCCCACGGCCAGCCCTTCCATGTCACTTTCCTACTCCAGCCCGCCTATATGGCTCCAATTAGGAAGTAACAGTCTTCACTTCTGGGATTAAAGCCCGCCCTTCCGGGTGGTAACACTTTCCAGGGACCATGATCGGTAGCACAAGCATGTATGTCCAATTATGGATGCAGATAATGGGGATATATGGGACAGGACCCAGCCAGCCCTACAGTGGAGAACCTCATGGTACATGGGGAGCAGAAGATACAGTGGGAGCAGGCTCCTAAACAGCATGAGGATGGACCAAGATCGGAGGAAAGAACGAAGCAGCTGAGCTCATAGTACAAGCCAGAGTATATATTCGGCTTGCTTGTACAGGGGGAACACCAGCTGACCAACTGCATGACACCCCGGGAAAGACATGGAGACCAGTCAGCTGACCAGTGGAGAGGCTCAGGAAGTGACTACGGCAAGTCCCCCAGATCTTACAGGCCTCATGCAGTGAAGGTGGGTACCGCGAAGGCACCGAACATATTATGTTACATCTCACCGAAGGTCATGCATCTGTCTTACTGGTGGGAAATTGACCGGACCCTAGAAAAACAACTATGCCCTATTACAGGAAGATAGCGCAGATAGAAAGCAAGAAACTACACAGCACTTACCAAAGATTCTATGGTCATTGTCAGAGGTTAAAGCAGGACGATTCAGACAAGGGGCCTTATTAGTAGCCGAAAATCCTCATCAAAGCCGTCAGATTTGGATGAGGTCATGCTGCATCCAGTGTGTAAATGTTGGGTGAAAAGCTGAAGAACAATGGGCTTGGACAGGACTTTACTATTAATTTCATGATCAGGAATTGGGACACTGACAGAACTTCACATCAGAATAAAGGGAAACAGTGGAGAATATCCATGCCACGGAATAACATTCCAGATGGTACTCTGATCTGGCGTTTATCTCCGTTGGAGAAGCCTACATGCTTGGATGCTGACCGTGTCTTTGTGGATGACTGCCTGGACCCCATCAAGATGGCAGCTGAAGATGGTTCGGCTGAGTACAGGACTCTACAGTTGATACGGTGTGCTCCTAGTGGCAAAAAGGCATTGAAACAATCTGCGCTGCGGGATATGTGTGGATGAAAGCCTGCTCCTCGGGATGGTGGCGCGAATATGGAGGACTCTGGAAGCCTACAAGCACAAAGGGACCATCCGCTTACTTGCTTGAACTGCAACAGAAACAGGACATGGCCCCTGCAAAACAAGAACGAGGAGGAGAACACCACAGCTAGTATCGGACCCTGACCTGATGTCCTGTCATATTACTTGAAGCCCAGCATCCATTAGGACAGGATATCCACTCTTGTGCAAATTTGGTTGAGGCAGTGAAGACAACTCCCCTTCCCACCTTGATGAAGATGCCCTGGAGTCCATTCCAGAAAGCTGAAGAAAGCTTATTGCCAGTGCTCCTGCACTAGGCATCCAGCTACCAGAAGACCTTCAAGCTTTTATTTGTATCGGAAAGGGAAGAGACATGCCCCTGGGAGTTCTGCACAGGCCCCATGCACAGGCCGAAACAGACCAGTGGATACTACTATCTTGCAAGACGGGACCATGCTGCAAGGGGGACCTTTCCAAGTTATACAAGCTGTTAGCTGCAGCCACATGTGCTGTGGAAAATAAAACAGCGTATATCGTCAGTGGACACTCCCTAATCCTTCTGGTCATGTGACATATCATGCCTTTCTCATCCCCCTGCCGGGACAACGATCACTTGCTGCGCTAGATGCTGTTGTGTTTCTTCATCAAGCCACCTTCTTTACCTGTTCTCAATGGGGGGAATGAGGATGAAGAGAAACGGAAAGAAATCCGGTGCACATGAAGAAAGCCTGATTGTCTTTGACTGTCGTGAAGATGTAGACATATTCATTTGAACCCGGATATGGTTCTTTATGTGGATGGACAGATTTGCAGACAGTTGCAGGACGATTTCATCAAGGGATATTGCCAGTTGGAGCACATCCAAAACACTAGTGTTGGGGAGCAAGAAGACGGCTGCATGACTGTTTGGCAGAGGGGCAAAATGGCCAACATAGTTGTACGGACCTCAAGATACGCTTTCGGGAGTAGCCCTATGAACTTTAGACCTATTTGGGAAATGCATGAGGTTTTTCTCTGGATGCGGGAAAACCCCAGTGAAACATGGACTAAGCCATTCAGTCATGATGGATGCAATGTGCTGCCCGAGACAGTGGCCATACTAAAGACCAAGGCACATGGGAAGCTGAATACAGAAGATGAAAAAACCAATTGCGCTGACCAAAGCAGCCACACAGGCTCCCGGACGGTGTGAAAGGGGAAGGAGCAAGTCAGACTGTAGTGGTGCAGGAGGAACTCGCAGCCACATACATGGAGTAATGCCATGGCCAGATGCAGGAACAAGCTCCACTGGAAGAAAAGGAATGCTGGGAAAAAAGGAAGGGAGCCAAGAACAAACGAAGAGAACAGGTATATATGGAGTAGGGAGGCGGACTCTGCTTGCCACGGGCGTATCCAGGTGTAGGGCATTGGGAAACCACTGGTCGGATTATGAAAGCCAACGGGACGCTTAAAGTGGCAAAAGAACAGTCATTTGCCTGACCAGACAGTTCTCTGCCCAAAGCTTGGTTTAGAGTAGGAACACGCCCCGGGGATAGTTAGCTCTCGCTTTCCCTATGAGATCCCTGTTAGGCAGTGCCCCAAGGCTTAGGTGCAAATTTCCTCAGCCAAGTTGTTGCTACAAAATGATGCTATGGACCTCTTTATGTGACCTGCTGTGGTTAAAAGAGTTGTTGTATTGCTTTCTAGGTTTTCCATTCCAGATCCAGACGTTGATGCTCATTAAGCTCAGGCCTGGAGATCTGGGGCTACGTGAAGAAGGTTTGAGTGTGTAAAACCCTAGTGCCGAGGTTTGGAGGGGCCGCAACAAAGTTACTGACCACGATCACTTCTGATCAGGTGGCAGGTAAGCCCAATTGGTTCAACGCTTCACAATGCAAGATCGCCCCAGCCCCCGGAGTGGAGGCAGATGCTTGCGTTTACTGACGTAAGTAGTTATTTTGCTTTAACTTTTGGTCAGAACCCATGCTCATATATTGGTGTGCTGACGGAGGAGTTCTGGGGACCCTCTTGCTATTACTGAGGTGCCTGTGGGTTGGAAACAGGGCGAAGGACTATGGGTTATTAGATTCACAGGATGCCTTAATGTGGAAAGACAAAACCAGGAAAAAACACTACTCACTGGATTGAGTGTTGTTAAAAGACTGGAATTGTCGAGAAAGAATAAGGGAAATACCAGGAGAAAGTATGTCCCCTAACGCTAGCGTTGAAGATCCTCGGTGACTGATGGAGGCTATTCTGGGGGTTTTCCCCCATGGGTCCATATAGTGAGTGAAAGGGTTCAGAAGATAGTGACACCAAATCAGATCAGACGGAGAAGAGAAGCTCTCCAAAAAAGGCAGCTTCTACCACCATGTGTATTATTGATGCTAAGGAGGCCCAAGGGGGGATCCCTGTTGAGTTTAAGGCAAGGGGGAACTCAGATGGACGCTGGGTTTTAATCTCTGATACGATAATCACTGTCACCCAAAAGGTTGAAACAGCTGTACTTTCTATCCCTGATAATACCAGGGCCGAATGGGAAGGTCACTGTGTCATTAGGAAGCTTAGATGATCTCTCAGAAGAATTAAAAGCGTAATCAGGCATAGATCACCCCTGGGAGCAGTGGTTCACGTCATGGTTTAAGGAGTTGGCAGGGAATGCTTGCCCAGATGGGTATTGCCATATTGATTGTGTTGCTAATAATTGCTCTAATTTTCTGTTGTATTCTCCCTTATTTGAGGAAAATATTTGTGAAAGCTGTGGACCAGACTACTACCATCATGATGAACAGTTGTCAACGGACTGGCCTCTACTATTGATGACAGCGACACTACCACACCCTTCAGCTGTCCAAAGCCTGACCCTATGATGATGGGACATGGACCACTATTCCATGAGAGGACCATTGAGGTCAGATATGTCCGGAAAGTCAATCTAATCCCCTCTGTAACTGCACGTTATCATCAAAAGAATTAGGACCATACGCATAGTAGTTGGGTGAGCTAGGGCGTATTCAGGGACTACGGGGTACCGCTCTTGTCAGGGGCGATGGTACTTCAGCAAAAAGACAAGAAGAATAGGGAAAGAGGATAGGGGATAGAGGGATGAGGGAGAGGATAAAAATGAGAACAAAGTCTCAAGGGGGGACTGTTGCTGGATGGGAACAAAGATTATATTATGTGTGATCCATTTTGTGTCTCCATTTTATTTGTTTAGTCTAGTATATACCTTCACATACTACATATATATACTTAATAGGACACACTTTATATAGTACAGCATGTAAAAAGCTGTATGTTTTACCTTTGTTATTAATGTGTTAAACAAAATGGCTGCTGTAGTAGTTTGTATAGACTCTGTCGTTGTTGTAATCCAAGATGCGCCTAGTCAGAAGTTACACCCTGTGTTCAGACATTCTGAAGCTGTGAGGACGTGGTCCATAGATAAGGACGTGCCAATAGATGTGATGCCTTCTTGTGATGCCAGGTACATGTGATGCCTTCTTATCTACTCATTTGCAAAAGGGTATAAAAAGCCACCATTTTGTGAATAAAATCAGAAAGCACTTTCATAGCGCAAGGCAGTTGTGATGTGTTTTCTCCGGTGCTCACCCTTTTGTTATTTTTATGATAATTTGAACCCCCACAAGGACAGGATAGCCCCTTTGAGGCTACTTTCTATTACAACTGCATGTAAAGGGAGGGGGTTGACTGCACGTCGAGGAGCCGGGGGGTGACTGCGCGGCGAGGAGCCGGGGGTGAACTGACGGGAGGAGCGGGGGGTGACTGCACGGCGAGTAGGCGGGGGGTGACTGCACGGCGAGGAAAGACCGGGGGGTGACTGCACGGCGAGGGGCCGGGTGGAGACTGCACGGCGAGGAGCTGGGTGGGTGGGGTGGGATATGACCTGCACGCCGAGGGAGAGAGGGTGGACTGCACGCCGAGGGAGAGATGGCGCGGGGGGTGGCGGGGGCTCGCCATATACTCGGGATCCCCCATGCGCATCACGCTTCTTTAGAGATGGAGGTTGTGGAACTGCAACGTCCGTAGGAGACTCGTGCGGGGGTTCTGTGACTGCAACGCGCAGGAGCGAAAGCGGTAGTGGTGAACATGGACGGCGAGGAGCGAAGGGAAGGTGAACTGGGACGAGAAAGAGGAGCGGAGGGGAGTGAACTGGACGGCGAAGGAGGGAGCGGATAGTGATCCAGGACGGCGGAAGGAGCGACGGGAGGGTGCTTGACGGCGAGGAGCAGAGTGGGGTGGCGCGGCTCGGCGAGGAGCGAGGGGGTGACTGGACGGCGAGGAGCGAGGGGGTGACTGGACGGCGAAGGTGCGAGGCCTGGTGATGGACGGAGGGAAGCAAAGGGGAGGTGAAGGACGCGCGAGGAGCGTAGGGGGTGAATGTGACGGCGTCGGAAGCGAGGGTGGTGACCTGGACGGCGTGCGAGCGAGGGGAGTGATAATGTGAAACGGCGAGAGAGCCGTCTGGATGAACCCACTGTCCTCGACGTCAGTCGGACCCCCCATCGGTCGAAATAGGACGGCCGAGGAGCAGAGGGGAAAGGTCGACTGGCGAGCGAGGATGCAGAGGGGCACTAGGTCGAAGAAAGCTGGAACGGCGAGGATGCAGAGGGCGGGGTCCGATCGCATGGACGGCGAGGACGGAGTCGGAGAGTAGGACTCTAGGACCCAAATGGCGAACAGGAAAGGCCGAAAGAGTGGGGGGCGCTAAATACTCGGGACGGCGAGGGCAGAATGCCCCCGCGGGTCGCACCCTGGACGCGCCGAACGGAGGAACCCAATGGGGAATCCGGGGACTGGACGGCGAGGGGCCCCAAAGGGGTCGAAATTTCAACTGGGACGGAGAGGAGCCCCTAGACAGTGAAGGTCGGACTGGACGGCGAGGAGACCGGGTCGAACTAGGAACGGCAGAGGGCCCTGCGTGCAGTCTCGACTGGACGGCGAGGAGCCCGGGGTCGACTGGACGGCGAGGAGCCCGTGGGTCGAACATGGAGGGACGGGGTAGCACGGGGTGAGAGGGAAATGGACGGTCGAGGAGGAGCCGGGGTCGACTCCATGGAACGGCTCGAGGATAGCCCGGGGGTGATCTAATGGCCGGCGAGGAGCCGGGAGGCTGCAACGAGACGGCGAGGAGGCAGGGGCAGTGAAATGGACGGCGAGTGAAGCGGAGGGGGGTGAAAATCCTGCTAACGACGAGGACGCGAGGGGGTGACTGAACACGCAGAGGAACGCGGAGGGGGTGAACTGCAACGCCTGATCGGAAGGTGACTGCACTGCCAGAGGAGCGAACCGGGAGGTTACCGAGAGGTGACCTGCTCGCGAGGAGCGAAAACTCAGGAGCTGTCGGACTGCCGACCGAGGACGTCGACGTGGGTGAACTGACACGCCGACGGCAGCGAGGGGGTGACTGCACGACCGAGGATTAGCGGAAGGGGGCTGACTGCACGACGAGGAATGCCGAGAGGGAGTGACTGCTCGAGCCGAGGAAGCGAGGGGAAGGTGACACTGCACGAGAGAGAAGCGATTGCAAGGGAAGTGGCCCTAGCACCGCCGGCAGGGACGAGGAGCGGACAGTGGGGGAGGTGACTCCTGCACCGCGAAGGACGTATGAGGGGGTGACATGCACGTGCGAAGGAGAGGGTAGGTTGACTCACATTTCTCAAACCACCTTCCACCTGATACAGATGGCAGGCTAGCACAGCCCCTCTGGATGTCACCTCTGCTGGGGTGTGGGGAGATAAGACCATTAATACTACCTGAAAGTCCTTCCACACTTGTACATGGCAAGTCGCATAGCCCCTCTGGGGTCACCTTGTAGCAGCCGCGCAGGTCCAGCACTCTCAGCTGGCTGCAGTCTCGCAGCAGTCTCTCGCAGAGATCGTTGGTAAGATTGGAGTAAGTGGAGGTGGCCAGACACAGCTCCCGGAGACTGCAGAAGCCGGGACCCGCCAGAGACGAGGATGACTTGGACTTGGGAGAGAAGATGACATTAAGGAGCCGCAGCACCTGTGGCGAAGAGGACAGAAGTGAGGAGTCTGCAGGACAGGTGCCACTGGGCCAGGATCCTGAACAGCGAAGATCCCACCACCTCTTACCTCTGACACGATTTGGTTACAACGAATGGTTGGCAGCCTCTACAAAGAAACTGACGTTCAACCAGGTGGCATTGTCATGATCTCGGTTGACTCCTACCAGGAACCGCCAGTTCCTGGGCAGGAGAACCACTGCTGAACAGAAGACAGACAGAAGTCGAAGGATAGACTACCGCCACCCGGTGAGACATGGGGGAGGAAACTCACCACCAAGCAGAGAGACACAGGGGGGGGAGACTCACCACCAGCCGCAGAGACATGGGGGGGGGGGGACACTCGCCAACAGCCGGAGAGACCCAGGGGGAAAAGGATGACCTAACACCAGAACGAGGAGAGAGAGGACATGGGGTGAGGGGGGGGGACTCCGCCAACAGCGCCGGAGAGATACCACGGGCGGGAAGGAAAGGGAGGAGAGACCCATCCACACAGCCGGAGAGACATGGGGGGGAGGAAAGGGGGGAACGACTCGCCAACAGACGGAGAGAAAACGGGGATAAAGGGAGGCAGACTCGGCAATCAGCCAGAGAGACATGGGTGATGGAGGGAGGAGACTCACCACCAGCCGGAGAGACATGGGGAGAGGAGGAGGAGACTCTCACCAGCTGGAGGGAACACGGGGAAGGAAGGGAGGAGGCCGATCACCACCAGCCGGAGAAAACCCCGGGGGGGGGGGAAGACTCACCCCCCAAAAATTTTAAAGGAGGGGGGAAACCAATGGGGGGGAAAAGGGAGGGAAGAGACTAACCACCCCCGGGGGGAAAATGGGGAGAAGGGAGGGATCCCCACACCCGGAAAGGAGACAGGGGGAAAAGGGGGAGGAGACTCCACCCGGGGGCCCGGGGAGGGAGGGAAAGAAAAAACCGGGGTAAAGGGGGGGAGGAGATCCCCCACCACCCGGAAAGGGGACAGGGGGAAGAGGAGGGAGGAGACTAAACCCCAGCCGGAGAGAACACGGGTTAAAGGGGGAAAGGGCCCCTAACCCAAACCCGGGGAAAAGAAAAAGGGGGTTTGGGGGGAGGGACTCACCACCGGGCCGGAAAGGCCCCCGGGGTGAAGGGAGGAGATTTAAACCAAAACCCCGGAGAGACAGGGGGAAAGGGAGGGACCCCAACCACCAGAGGAAAAGGGGAAGGGGGGAAAAAGGGGAAAAGGGGGTACCACCAGGGGGAAAAGGAAGGGGGGGGGGAAACTCACCCCGGCCCGGAGGGAAAAGGGGAAAAGGGGGGAAAGGAAAGGATCACCACCAGCGGAGAGAACGGGGGGAAGGGAGGGGAACTCACCACCAGCGGAAGGGGGAACACGGGGAGAGGAGGGGGGTTCCCCCCGGGAGGGGAAGGGGAGGGGGAAAATTCCCCCACGGCCGGAGGGGAACAGGGGAAAGGGGAGGAGACCCCAAAACCCACCCGGAGGGAAGGGGGAAGGGGGGAGGAGACTCACCCCACCCGGAGGGGAACAGGGAGGAGGGGAAACTCACCCAACCTTGAGAAAGGACAGGGGAAGGAGGGAGGGGGGCCCTCACACCCAGCGGAGAGCCCAGGGGAAAGGGGAAAAAGGGGGGGGGACCACAAGGGGAGACACGGGGGAGAGGAGGGAGGAGACTCGCCACCAGCCGGAAAAGAAAAAGGGGGAGAAGGGAGGGGGGACTCACCCCCACCCAAAGAGACAGGGGGGAGGGAGGGGGAAAGGGAGACTAAACCCCAGCCGGAGAGCCGGGGGGAAGGGGGGGAAAATTCCCCACCAGGGGGAGAGACACGGGGTAAAGGGAGGAGCTCACCAAAAGCCGGAGAGCCCGGGGGGAAGGGGGGATTCCCACACCACCCGGGAAAAGGGGCCCGGGGGGTGAAAGGAGGGAAGGGGGAACTCCCCAAACCCCCGGGAGAGGGGAGGGTAAAAGGGAGGGACTAAACCACAAGCCGGGAAAGGAAACGGGGAGAAGGGAGGAGACTCACCACCAGCTGGAGAGACACGGAAAAGGGGGGAGGAAAAACCCCACCCCAGCCGGGGAGACACGGGGGGGGGGGAGGAGACCCCACCCCACCCGGGAGCACGGGGTAAAGGGAGGAGACTCACCCCGCCGGAGGGAACAGGGGAAAGGGGGGGGAAGGGGGGAACCCCCCACCAACCCAGGAGAGCCCACGGGGGGGAAAAGGGGGGAGGGGGGAATCACCACCAGCCGGAGAGACACGGGAGAGGAGGGAGGAGACTCGCCACCAGCTGGAGAAAACCGGGGGGGAGGAGGGTCAAGACCCCCAAAGGGGGAGGGGGCCCCCAAAGGGGGGAAGGGGGGGAGAGAGGGGGGAGCCCTCCAAAACCAGAGGAGAGACAGGGAGGGGGAGGGGGGAGGAGACTCACCACCACCCGGAAGGGGAAGGGGGGGGAGGGGGGAGGAGACTCCCCAACCAGCCGGGAGCACGGGGAAAAGGGGGGAGACCCCCCCAGCCGGAGAAAACAGGGAGGGGAAGGGAGGAGCCCACCACCACCCCGGAAAAAAGGGGAGGGAGGGGGGAATCACCACCAGCCGGAGAGACACGGGGAGGGGAGGGAGGGGGAATCCCCACAGCCGGAAAAACCCGGGGGAAGGGGGAGACAACCAGCCGGAGAGAAGGGGGTGAAGGGGGAAAGATTTCCACCACCCGGGGAGACGGGGGAAAGGGGGGGGGACTCACCCCCAGCGGGGAGCCTGGGGGGAAAGGAGGGGGGGGGGGAAGAACTCACCACCAGCCGGGGGAAAAACACGGGGGAAGGGGGAGATTTCCCCCACCAGGGGGGAGAGACAGGGGAGAGGAGGGGGAGTTCCCCAACCAGCCGGAGGGGACGGGGGAAGGGGGGAGGAGACTCCCCCCCAAAGGGGGCTGGGGGGGGGAAACCCACCCCCCGGGGGAGGGAGGGAGGAGGACTAAAACCCCCAGCCGGAGAGACAGGGGGAAAAGGAGGGGGAAAACTCACCCCCACCCGGAGGACAGGGGAGGGGGGGGGAAAAGGAGACTCACCACCACCCGGAAGGGGAAAAGGGGGGAAGAGGAGGGAGGGGGACTCCCCCCACCCGGGAGAGACACGGGGGAAAGGGGGGGAGACTCACCCCCCGGGGAAAAGGGGGAAGGGAGGTGACTCACACCGCCGGGGGAGACAGGGGGGAGAGGAGGGAGGGGACTCCCCAAAAAGCCGGAAGCAGGGGGGAAAAGGGAGGGGAACCCCCCGGGGCCCTAAAAACCAAAACCCCCACCCCGGAGAGACACGGGGAGAGGAGGAGGAAAATTTTCCAAACCCACCGGGGCCGGGGAAGAGGGGGGAACTGGGGGAGGGGGGAAGGAGGGGGGCCCCCACCCCCAGCCGGAAAACACTGGGGAAAAAGGGAGGGGGGGGGGGAAATCACCACCGCCGGGGGGGAAGGGGGAAAAGGGGAAAGGAGACTCCCCCCACCGGGAAAGAGACACGGGGGAAAGGAGGAGGGGGAAAAAAAGGGGAAAAACCTCCCCAAACCTCCCGGGAAAGAGACAAGGGGGAAGGGAGGAGACTCACCCCAGCCGGGGGAGGGGACAGGGGGAAAGGGAGGAGAACCACCACCCGGGGGAGACAGGGGGGAAAGGAGGGGGAGCCCAAAACCCCCAGCCGGAGGGGGACACGCGGGGGAAAAAGGGAGGGGGGGAAAACCCCAAAACCCAACCGGGGGCCGGGGTGGGGGACAATGGGGGGCGGGGGGAAGGGGAAAAACCCCCTTCACCAAAACCCGGAGAGAAGGGGGGAAGGAGGGAGGAGGAGATTTCCCCCCACCCGGAGAGAAAAAGGGGAGGAGGGGGGAGACTCACCATCAGCCGGAGAGAAACGGAGGGAGGAGGGAGGAGACTCACCATCAGCCGGAGAGATAGGGGAGAGGGGGGAGGAGACCCCACCCCCCACCCGGAGACCAAACCGGGGGGGGGGGGAGGGGGACTCACCACCGGCCGGGAAAAGGAAAACCCCGGGGAGGGGAAGGGAGGAACTCCCCCCACCCGGAAAAGAAAACCGGGGAGAGGGGGGGGAGGAGATCTCCCCAGGGAGAAAAGGGGAGGGGAGGAGACTCACCACCAGCCGGAGAGACAGGGGGAAGGGAAAGGGAGGAGACTCACCACCACCCCGGAGGAAAACGGGGGGGAAAAGGGGGGGAGATCCCAAACCAGCGGGGGTGGGGGGGGGGAAAAAAGGAAGGGGAAAGAGGAGGGAGGAGACTCCCCACCAGCCGGAGGAAAAGGGGAGAGGGGAAAGGAGACTCGAAACCAAACCCGGGAAAGGGACACGGGGGGGAGGGGGGAAAAACCCACCCCAGCGGAGAGAAAGGGGGGAAAAGGGGGGAGGAGGGGGGACGGGACCCCCAGGGAGAGACACGGGGTGAAGGGAGGAGACTCACCCCCCCTAACCCCACGGGGGGGAGGGAAAAAACCGGGGGGAAAAGGGGGGAGGGGGAAACTCACCCCAGGGAGGGGAACGGGGGGGGGGACGGAGGAGACTCCCCACAACCCGGGGGAACAGGGGGAAAGAGGGGGGGGAGGAGACTCCCCCACCACCCGGGAGAGACAGGGGGGGAGGGGGGAGGAGACCCCCAACCAGCGGAGAAAACCCGGGGGGGAGGGGGGGCCCAAACAAGGGGAGAGGAGGGGGGGGCTTGGGGGGGGGGGGGGAGATCACCCCCAGCTGGAGGGGACACGGGAGAGGGGAGGATTTCCCCCTCCCCCACCCGGAGAGACAGGGGGAGAAGGGAGGAGACTCACCACAGCGGAGGACAGGGGAGGGGAGGGAGGAAAAATACCACCAGCGGGAAAAGGGGGAAGGGAGAAGGGAGGAGACTAACCACCAGTTGGGAGCCACGGGAGGGGAAAGGGGAGGGGGGACTCACCCCCAAGGGAGAGCACGGGGGGGGAAGGGAGGAGACTCCCCACCACCCAGAGGACACGGGGAGAAGGGGAGGGGGACACCACCACCCGGAGGGGACGGGGAAGGAAAAGGGAGGAGACTCACCCCCAAGCTGGAGGGGGCCCGGGGGGAGGGGAAGGGGGGAAAAGGACCCCCAAAAACCCGGGGGAGACAGGGGAGAGAAGGGAGAGACTCCCCCACCCAAGGCCGGGGGAGGGGGGGAAAACACCCCAGGGGGGAAAAAGGAGGGGGAGGAGCCCTAAACCCCCAAGGGAGAGACAAGGGGAAAAGGGAGGAGATTTAACCACCAGCGGAGAGAACGGGGGGGAGGGGGAGGAGACCCACCCCCGGGCCGGAGAAAAACCCCGGGGAGAGGAGGGAGGAGACTCACCACCAGCCGGAGAGACATGGGGTGAAGGGAGGAGACTCACCACCAGCCGGAGAGAGGAGGGGGAAGGGGAGGGGGACCCCCCCACCAGTGGAGAAAACCAGGGGGGGGGGAGGGAGATTTCCCCAAACCAGGGGAGAGACACGGGAGGGGGAGGGAGGAGACTCCACCACCCGGAGAGCAAAAAGGGGAGAAGGGGGGGGACCCCCCCAACCACCCGGAGAGAACGGGGGAGGGGGGAAAAGGAGACCCCCACAGCCGGAGAAAAACACGGGGAGAGGAGGGGAGGAGCCCACCACCACCCGGGGGGACGGGGGGAGGGGGGGAAAAGGGGGTTTCCCCCACCACCCGGAGAGACACGGGGAAAAGGGGGGGGGGGGGGATTTTTACCCCCCCCCAAACCCGGGGGAGACAGGGAGGGAGGGAGGGGGAACTCCCCCGCCGGGGGGAGAACACGGGGGGGAAAAGGGAAAGGGAGACTAAACCCCGCCGGAGAGAAAACGGGGAGATCCAGGAGGAGATTCACCCCCACCCCGGGGAGAGAACGGGAGGGGGGAAGGGAGGAGACTCACCACCAGCGGGAGAGAAGGGGAAAGGGGAAGGGAGGAGATCACCCCCAGCGGAGGGGACACGGGGGGGAGGGGGGAGGAGACTCCCCACCAGCGGAAAAGACACCCGGGGGAAGGGGGGAAAAGACTCCCCACCACCCGGGGAGGGGGGAAAACTCCCCCGGAGAGGAGGGAGGAGACTCACCACCCCCCGCATAGACACGGGGAGAGGAGGGAGGAGACTCACCACCAGCCGGAGAGACAGGGGGGAGAAGGGAGGAGACTCACCACCAGCCGGAGAGACATGGGGGGGGAAAGGAAGGGGGACTACCCCCAGGGAGAGCCACGGGGGAAAAGGGAAGGAGGGGGATCCCCCACCAGCCGGAGGGGAAAAGGGGAGAAGGGGGGAAAGGACTCACCACCACCCGGAGAAAAGGGGGGAGGGAGGGAGGGATCCCCAAACCAGCGGAGAACCCCGGGGAGAAAGGGGAGGAGACTCCCCCACAGGGGGAGAGACACGGGGAGGGGAAGGGAGGGATTCCCCCCAGCGGAGAGGACGGGGGAGAGAAGGGGGGGGGAGACTCACCACAGCCGGAGGGGACACGGGGGGAAGGGGGAGGACTAACCACCAGCAAAGAGAAAAGGGGGGACGGGAGGGGGGAGGAGATTCACCCCCCAAGGCCCGGGGAAAAATGGGGGACACAGGGGAGAAAGGGACAAAGGGAAATCACCCCCAAACGGAGAGACCACCGGGGGAAAGGGGAAAGGGGGAGGGATCCACACCAGCCGGGGGGAGACACGGGGAGAGGGGGGAAGGGGGCCCTCACCCCCAGCCGGAAAGACGGGGTTGGAAGGGGGTGGTTTTTTTCCCCCCCCCACCAGCTGGAGAGACACGGGGAGAGAAGGGAGGAGACTCACCACCAGCCGGAGAGACACAGGGAGATCAGGGAGGAGACTCACCACCAGCCGGAGAGACACAGGAGAGAAGGGAGGAGACTCACCACCAGCCGGAGAGAAGAGGGAGGAGACTCACCACCAGCCGGAGAGACACGGGGAGAGGAGGGAGGAGACTCACCACCAGCCGGAGAGACACGGGGAGAGGAGGGAGGAGACTCACCACCAGCCGGAGAGACACGGGGAGAGGAGGGAGGAGACACACCACCAGCCAGAGACACAGGGTTAAGGGAGGAGATCTTCAACCAGCACCGGAGATGAGGAAGGGAGGAGACTCACCACCAGCCGGAGAGACACGGGGAGAGGAGGGAGGAGACTCACCACCAGCCGGAGAGACACGGGGAGAGGAGGGAGGAGACTCACCACCAGCCGGAGAGACACGGGGAGAGGAGGGAGGAGACTCACCACCAGCCGGAGAGACACGGGGAAGGAGGGAGGAGAGGAGACTCAACTCCGTTCCGGAGAGACAGCGGGGAGAGGAGGATGAGGAGATGATTACTCACCACCACCGGAGAGGGCACATGGGGTGCAAAGGGAGCGACAGACTCACCACCAGCCGGATGATAGGAGGGAGGAGACTCAACCACCAGGCCGGAGAAGAGGCGAAGGGAGGAGACTCACCACCAGCCGGAGAGACACGGGGAGAGAAGGGAGGAGACTCACCCACCAGCGGAGAGACTACACAGGAGACGAAAGGGAGGAGACTCACCACCAGCCGGAGAGACACGGGGGAAGGAGGGAGGAGACCCACCACCAGCCGGGCGATATGGCGCATGGTTAAGGAGGGATGATACACTCCCCAGCCGGAGAGACACAGGGAGAGGAGGGAGGAGACTCACCACCAGCCGGAGAGACACGGGGAGAGGAGGAGACTCACCACCAGCTGGAGAAACACGGGTAGATGAGCGGAGTGAGACTCACCCACCATCCGAGAGCACAGGGAGGAGAAGGGAGGAGACTTCAGCCACGCTAGGAAGGATGAGAGGGACACAGGGGGGAGTTTGGAGGTAAGGAAGCGACACGTGGGGGGTGGAGGAAGGGAGGGGGAGGAGACTCACCACCAGCTGGTTGAAGATAGTATTGGTTTGGACAGTACAGGACAGGTGCAAGGAGCGGAGGCCAGCACCACGGACTTCCAGGAACTGAGATACGGCGTCACTGCTCACCTGCGGAGAGAGTGACAGTCACTTCCGCTCAGTGCAGAGCACCCCGCACCGTGCAGAACCTACCTGAGAGTTCTGCAAATTAAGGGAGGTCAGATGAGGGCAGGCAGCACCCACATGCTCCAGGTCGGCCTTAGTCACCTTATTGCAATGAGACAGCGTCAGAGAGGTCAGCAGCGGGCAGGAGGAGGCGAGACTCTGCAAGAGACAGAGACCAAGAGACATGGAGCAGAGGGAAGAGACACAGAGAACAGAAGAGACAGACACAGAGAGCAAGAGACAGACACAGAGAGCAAGAGACAGACACAGAGAGCAAGAGACAGACACAGAGAGCAAGAGACAGACACAGAGAGCAAGAGACAGACACAGAGAGCAAGAGACAGACACAGAGAGTGAGAGACATGGAGGAGAGGGAAGAGACACAGAGAACAGAAGAGACAGACACCGAGAGTGAGAGACATGGAGGAGAGGGAAGAGACACAGAGAACACAAGAGACAGACACTGAGAGCGAGAGACATGGGGCAGAGGGAAGAGACACAGAGAACACAAGAGACAGACACCGAGAGTGAGAGACATGGAGGAGAGGGAAGAGACACAGAGAACAGAAGAGACAGACACCGAGAGTGAGAGACATGGGGGAGAGGGAAGAGACACAGAGAACAGAAGAGACAGACACCGAGAGTGAGAGACATGGAGGAGAGGGAAGAGACACAGAGAACAGAAGAGACAGACACCGAGATCACAGACATGGAGGCGAGAGGGAATGCGACAAACAACTCGAGAGTGAGAGACATGGGGGAGAGGGAAGAGACACAGAGAACAGAAGAGACAGACACCGAGAAAGAGAGACATGGAGCAGAGGGAAGAGACACAGAGAACAGAAGAGACAGAAACAGAGCGAGAGACATGGGGGAGAGGGAAGAGACACAGAGGAACAAACAAGATGACAGACACTGGAGGTGAGACACACAGACATGGGGTGAAGAGGGAAAGATATGATACACAGAGAACAGAAGAGACAGACACCGAGAGTGAGAGACATGGGGGGAGAGGGAGGAGACACAGAGAACACAAGAAACAGACACCGAGAGCGAGAGACATGGGGGAGAGGGAAGAGACACAGAGAACAGAAGAGACAGACACCGAGAGTGAGAGACATGGGGGAGAGGGAAGAGACACAGAGAACACAAGAGACAGACACCGAGAGCGAGAGACATGGGGGAGAGGGAAGAGACACAGAGAACAGAAGAGACAGACACCGAGAGTGAGAGACATGGAGGAGAGGGAAGAGACACAGAGAACACAAGAGACAGACACCGATCAGTATATGATACATGTGGGCAGAGGGAAAGACAGCAGAGAACACAGAGGGACAGACACCGAAAAAGAGACATGATGAGCAGAAGTACAAGTAGGACACACTAGAGAACAGAACAGAGTACAGACACCGACGAGGTGAGACGTCACATGGCAGCAGAGGTAAGAGACACAGAGCACAGAATGAGACAGACGATCCAGATAGTGTGAGAAGAGCATGGGTGAGAGGGAAGAGATACAGAGAACACAAGTGACAGACACCGAGAAAGAGAGACATGGAGCAGGAAGCGGAACAGACACAAGAGTAACAGAAGAGACGTGACACCGAGCAAAGAGAGACATGATGAGCAAGGAAGAGACACCGATGAAACACAAGAGACAGACACCGGCGAGTGAGTAGACATGGAGGAGGAGGGAAGAGACACAGTTAGAACCAGAAAAAAAAAAAATAAAAAAAAAATCAGACACCGAGAGAGTGAGAGCATGGGCAGAGGGAAGGAGATACAGAGAACAGAAGAGACAGTACCACCAGAGAGGTGAGAGACATGGGGTGGATGAGGTGAATAGACACAGAGAACAGAAAGCAGACAACATGAGAAAGAGAGACATGGAGTGGAGATGAAGAGACACAGAGAACAGAGAGACAGACAAGGGGAGAGAGAGAGACAAGGTGAGTGAGAGTAGGAATAGACCACAGAAGCACCAGGTAAGAGACACAGACACAGAGAGCAAGAGACATGGAGGAGAGGGAAGAGATACAGAGAACACAAGAGACAGACACCGAGAGTGAGAGACATGGAGGAGAGGGAAGAGACACAGAGAACAGAAGAGACAGACACAGAGAGTGAATACATGAGGGAGCAAGAAGGAAGAGACCACAAGAACACAAATGACGAGACACCGAGAGTTGAGAAGTACAACAGAAGGAGAGGGAACGAGGACACAAGAGGTAGACAGAAGAGACAGACACCGAGAGTGAGAGACATGGAGGAGAGGGAAGAGACACAGAGAACACAAGAGACAGACACCAACCGGAGAGTAGGAGCCACATGAGGAGTTAGGGAAGAGACACAGAGAACACAAGAGACAGACACCGAGAGTGAGAGACATGGGGCAGAGGGAAGAGATACAGAGAACAGAAGAGACAGACACTGAGAGCGAGAGACATGGGGGGGAGAGGGAAGAGACACAGAGAACACAAGAGACAGACACCGAGAGAGAGAGACATGGAGCAGAGGGAAGATACAATAGAACATAAGAGACACACACCAGAGTGCGAGAGACATGGGGGGATGAGAGTAAGTATACCAACTAGTAGAACAGAAAAACATACACCGAGAAAAGATAGACATGGAGCAGAGAGGGAAGAGATCACAGAGAAACACAAAGACAGTACACCGAGAGTGAGAGAGACATGGGCAGACACAGGAAAGACACATAGAACACAAGAGACAGACACCGAGAAAGAGAGACATGGAGGAGAGGGAAGAGACACAGAGAACAGAAGCTTACAGAATACATAACAGCGAGATACCGAGTGAGAGCAAGGAGATAGATATACAGAGAGAGACACAAGAGACAAGGACACTAGAGAGTGAGAGACATGGGCAGAGGGACGAACACGACACAGAGAAACACAAGAGTGACAGACACCGGAAGATTTGAAGACATTTGAGGACAGTAGGGAAGGATAACACAGAGAAAGCAGAAAGAGGACAGACACGCGAGAAAGAGAGACAGGGAGCAGAGCATTGAAGAGGACACAGAGAACAGGAAGATACAGAAACAGAGCGAGGAGATACCATGGGGGATAGGGTAAGACACAGAGAACACAAGAGACAGTACACAGCCGAGAAGTGAGAGAACAAGATGTGGGGGGATGAGGAGGAAGAGACAGCAGAGAAACGGAGAGAAGAGAACAGACAACCGAGAAAGAGATACATGGAAGCAGAGGAAAGACACAGAGAACAGAAAGACAGATAAAGAACAGACGAGAGAGACATGGGGTAGAGGAGAGAGACCACAGAGAATCCAAGAGGACAGACCTGAGAGTTGAAATATGACATTGGGAGTAACAGTGGAAGAGATAACGATGAGAACAGAAGACGACAGACAACCGAGTAGTGAGAGACATGGAGGAAGGGAAGAGAACACGTCAGAACAACACAAGAGACAGACACCGAGAGGGAGAGACATGGGGGAGAGGGAAAGAGACACAGAAACAGAGAGTAGACAGACACCTGAGAGTGGAGACATGGAGGAGAGGGAAGGACACCGGAGAACTACAGAGGAGACAGACACCGAGAGACGAGAGACTATGGGGGAAAGAGAGGGAGAGATACCCAGAGACCAGGATACGAGACAGACCATGACCGAGATTGGAGAGACAGGAGCAGAGGGAATAGACACAGTTAGAACAGTAAGAGAGCAAGACCCATAGAAAGAGCGGACATGGAGGCAGAGGAAGAGAGTGCACAGAGAACACAAGAGACAGACACCGAGAGTGAGAGACATGGAGGAGAGGGAAGAGACACAGAGAACAGACTGAGACTAGGACAACCGGAGTGAGTGAGAGACATGGGTTAGATGAGTGGAATAGCAACAGAGAACAAAGAGACAGAACCAGAGAAAGAGAGACATGTGCAAGGAGGGGAGGAGAGGGACAGAGGACACCAGAGAACAGAAAGGGACATACACCGAGAGTGAGTAGACATTGGGGGCCATGAGGGAAGGAGCATAGCATAGAAAGAGAAGAGACACAATAGTACACAGAGAGATAGAGACATGGAGGAGAAGGGGGCAAAAAAATAAAAAAAAGACACAGTAGAAACTCACAAGATACATGACACAAGAGAAAGAGAGACAATGAGCAAGGGAAAGACAGAACACAGAGAACCACAAGAGACAGACATACCGAGAATGGAGAGACATGTGAGGTAGAGGGTACAGAGACACGAGGAGGCATACAGGAAGAGAACAGACACCCGAGGAGTGTGAGAGACATGGGGCAGAGGGGAGGAAAGAGCGATACAGAGAACAGAAGACTGATGGATAGACACCTGGAGAAAGAAGAGACATGGAGCAGAGGGGAACGAGGACACAGAGAACATAAAGCAGGACAGATCCACCGAGAGTGATGAGACATGGGGGAGATGCGAAGAGACACAGGAACAGATGGAGACAGACACCGAGAGCGAGAGACTGGTGCAGAGCAGGAGAAGAGACACAAGAGAACACAGAGGACAGAACCGAGATTGAGAGGACATGGGGAAGGGAAGAGACACAGAGAACAGAATGAGAAAGACACGCGTAGCGCGAAGACATGGGGTGAGAGGGAAGAGAACATTCAGAGACGCGCAGAATATGACACACAACACAGGGCAGATGTGAGAGACAAGGGAGGACTGGAGGGAAGAGACACGACGAGAACACAAGTAAAACGACACCGAGAAAAGAGAGACATGAGACAGAGGGAAGAGACACAGAGAACAGAAGAGACAGAAACAGAGCGAGAGACATGGAGCAGAGGGAAGAGATACAGAGAACAGAAGTTAGATCATATACCGATGAGTTAAGACATGGGCAAGGAGGGAAGGAACACAGTGAACACAAGAGACAGACACCGAAGTGAGAGACATGAGGGGGTGAGAGTGAAGAGTACACAGAGAACAAGAAGAGACAGACAACCGAGAGTGAGAGACATGGGGGAGAGGGAAGATACACATAGAACAGAAGAGACAGACACCAGAAGTGAGAGACGATGGAGTCAGGGTGAAGAGAGAGCAGAGAACAGAGAGAGATAGACACCGAGAAAGTGAGAGACATGGAGTGAGAGGGGTAAGAGATACAGAAACAGAAAGATAGACAACACCGAAGTGAGAGACCGCATGGAGGAGAGGGAAGAGACACAGAGAACAGAAGAGACAGACACCGAGAGTGAGAGACATGGAGGAGAGGGAAGAGACACAGAGAACACAAGAGACAGACACCGAGAGTGAGAGACATGGAGGAGAGGGAAGAGACACAGAGAACAGAAGAGACAGACACCGAGAGTGAGAGACATGGAGGAGAGAGGAAGAGACACCACCAGAACAGAAATAAGACATGACAACTGACCACTGTCACCCGTAGAGTGAGCGAGACGTGTGGCAGAGGTGTAACGAGATAACAAGGAAACAGAAGGGACAGACGCACCGATGAGCGAGAGAATGGGAGGGAGAGGAAGAGGACACACAGACAGAACAGAAGAGACAGCACCGAGAGTGGAGAGACATGGAGCAGAGGAAGAACTACAGAGAACACAAAGAGGACGAGACACTGAGAGCGAGAGACATTGAGAGGAGAGGGTCAGAGAGACACATAGAACAGAAGAGACAGGCACCGAGAGTGAGAGACATGGAGCAGAGGGAAGAGACACAGAGAACACAAGAGACAGACACTGAGAGCGAGAGACATGGGAGGAGAGGGAAGAGATACAGAGAACACAAGAGACAGACACTGAGAGCGAGAGACAGGAGGATTATGGGAAAGAGACACAGAGAACACAGAACATAGACAATGAAACACGGTAGCGAGAGACATGGAGCAGAGGGAAGAGATACAGAGAACAGAAGAGACAGACACCATGAGTGAGACGACATGTCTGGAAGTGAAGAGATACAGACGAACAGAAGGACATGACAGAGCATCTCGAGAGTGAGAGAATGATGCAGGCGGGAAGAGACACATAGAAGCACAAGAAACATACACGCAGAGAGCAGGGAGAGACATGGGGGAGAGGGAAGAGACACAGAGAACAAGAGCGTGGACAGACACCAGTGAGAAAGATTGATCATGAGAGGATATGAAGAGACACAGAGAAACAGAGAGAAACAGACACCGCGGAGTCGCCGAGAGACCATGAGGAGAGAGGAAGAGGACACAAGAACAGAAGAGAAACAGACACCGTAGACGGTGAAGATGACAAGGGATGAGATGGAAAGAGACACGATGAGAACAGAAGGGACAGACCCCGAGAGTGAGAGACATGGAGCAGAGGGAAGAGACACAGAGAACACAAGATACAGACACCGAGAGCGAGAGACATGGGGGAGAGGGAAGAGACACAGAGAACAGAAGAGACAGACACCGAGTATGTGAAGACATGGTGTGGAAGAGGAAGATACACAGAGAACAGAAGAGACAGACACCGAGAGCGAGAGACATGGGGGAGAGGGAAGAGACACAGAGAACAGAAGAGACAGACACCGAGAGTGAGAGACATGGGGCAGAGGGAAGAGACACAGAGAACACAAGAGACAGACACCGAGAAAGAGAGACATGGAGCAGAGGGAAGAGACACAGAGAACAGAAGAGACAGACACCGAGAGTGAGAGACATGGGGGAGAGGGAAGAGACACAGAGAACAGAAGAGACAGACACCGAGAGTGAGAGACATGGAGGAGAGGGAAGAGATACAGAGAACACAAGAGACAGACACCGAGAGTGAGAGACATGGGGCAGAGGGAAGAGACACAGAGAACAGAAGAGACAGACACCGAGAAAGAGAGACATGGAGCAGAGGGAAGAGACACAGAGAACACAAGAGACAGACACCGAGAGTGAGAGACATGGAGGAGAGGGAAGAGACACAGAGAACAGAAGAGACAGACACCGAGAGTGAGAGACATGGAGGAGAGGGAAGAGACACAGAGAACAGAAGAGACAGACACCGAGAGTGTAAGACATGGTTGAGATTGAAGAGAATGACAGAGAACGAGAAGAGACATACACCGCGAGTGAGAGAGCATGGGGAGAGGGAATCCAGACAACAGAGAACAGAAGAGACAGACACAGAGAAAGAGAGACATGGAGGAGAGGGAAGAGACACAGAGAACAGAAGAGACAGACACCGAGAGAGAGAGACATGGAGGAGAGGGAAGAGACACAGAGAACAGAAGAGACAGACACAGAGAAAGAGAGACATGGAGGAGAGGGAAGAGACACAGAGAACAGAAGAGACAGACACAGAGAGAGAGACATGGAGGAGAGGGAAGAGACACAGAGAACACAAGAGACAGACACAGAGAAAGAGAGACATGGAGGCAGAGTGAATAGGACATACAGAGAAAACAACAAGAGACTGACAGACCAGAGATGAGAGAGACATGGAGGAGAGAATATACACAGAGAGACACGAGCGGAGACAGACACCGATAATGAGAGACGATGGGGCAGAGGGAAGAGGCGAACAGAGTACAGAAGTCAGACGCGACACCGAGAAATGAGAGACATGAGCATAGGGAATAAGACACAGAGAACAGAAGAGACAGAAACAGAGCGAGAGACATGGAGGAGAGGGAAGAGATACAGAGAACAGAAGAGACAGACACCGAGAGTGAGAGACTTGTGGTGCAGATGGAAGAGCACAAAACTACAAGAGACAGACACCGAGAGTGAGAGACATGGGGGAGAGGGAAGAGACACAGAGAACAGAAGAGACAGACACCGAGAGTGAGAGACATGGAGCAGAGGGAAGAGACACAGAGAACAGAAGAGACAGACACCGAGAGTGAGAGACATGGAGCAGAGGGAAGAGACACAGAGAACAGAAGAGACAGACACCGAGAGCGAGAGACATGGGGGGAGAGGGAAGAAGGACAACAGATAACTAGAAGAGACAGACAACCGAGAGTGAGAGACATGGAGGAGAGGGAAGAGACACAGAGAACACAAGAGACAGACACCGAGAGTGAGAGACATGGGGGAGAGGGAAGAGACACAGAGAGCAAGAGACAGACACAGAGAGTGGAGAGCGCAGAGGAGCGGAGAGGGAAGAGACACAGAGACCAGAAGAGACAGACACCGAGAGTGAGAGACATGGAGGAGAGGGAAGAGATACAGAGAACAGAAGAGACAGACACCGAGAGTGAGAGACATGGGGGAGAGGGAAGAGACACAGAGAACAGAAGAGACAGACACCGAGAGTGAGAGACATGGAGGAGAGGGAAGAGACACAGAGAACAGAAGAGACAGACACCGAGAGTGAGAGACATGGGGCAGAGGGAAGAGACACAGAGAACAGAAGAGACAGACACAGAGAGTGAGAGACATGGAGGAGAGGGAAGAGACACAGAGAACAGAACTGAGGCGCAGACACCGAGAGTGAAGACTTGGAGGAGAGGGATACTGAGATACAGAGAACAGAAGGAGAGACAGGCATCCGAGAGTGAGGAGAATGAGGAGAGTGAAGAGACACAGAATACAAAGAAGGACAGACACCGAGAGTGAGAGACACGGGGCAGAGGGAAGAGACACAGAGAACACCAAAGAACAGAACACCGGATGAGTGAGTGAGACGCGATGGGGAGTAGAGGAAGGATACCACAGTAGAAACAAGAAGAGACAGGATCTGAACCCCGAGAGTGTAGAGCACATGGGGGGCAGAGGGTAATACAGATACAGCACACGAACCAAGAAGAGGTACAAGAGGCAACCGAGAAGCGAGGAGACATTGGGAGAGGGAAGTAAACACAGAAGAACACAGAAGAGACAGACACGAGAGTGAGAGACATGTGGGGAGAGGAGAATAGACTTTAACAGGAGAAAAGGGAAGAGAACAGTCGCACCGAGATTGAGAGACCATGGAGCAGAGGGTAAGAGAGACACAGAGAACAGCAAGAGACAGACACTGAAGCGAGAGACATCTGGAGGAGAGACATGGGAAGAGATACAGAGAACTGACAAGAGACAGACACCGAAGTCGAGAGTCACATGGGCTAGAGGTAAGAGACACACGAGAACAGAATAGACACGAAAACAGAGAGCGACACGCCATGGAGCAAAGGGGAAGAAGATCCAGAGAACAGAAGAGACAGACACCGAGAGTGAGACATGGAGGAGAGGGAAGAGACACAGAGAACACAAGAGACAGACACCGAGAGCGAGAGACATGGGGGAGAGGGAAGAGACACAGAGAACCATCAAGTGACAGACACAGAAGAAAGCGGCAGAGAGCGCGCAGGGAACCACATGTTACACCTGAAGAACAGATACAACGTGATATATCCAGTGATGTAGAAGAGAAAACCGAGACACCTGAGGCGAGTTCTGATAAGCAGAGCGCAGCACACATCATTACACTTCCGTCCACAGTCAGCTGCTGTCGAGCATCTCGTACAGTAACAGGACTCTGACACTAATATATTACACATTACATAGACACACAGAGCCTAAGACCAACGACCAACCATTCCAGGGGCCACCACATGCCTGACTCACACCCACAAGCTGCTGGAGAGGCCAAGAGCCAACAAACAACAACACCATCCACAGGGCCCCACATGCTGCTGGCACCCACATGAGGGGCCAGAGAGCAACACCACCATCCAGGGGCCCCACAATCTGACTGCACCCACAGCTGCTGAAGGGCCATAGAGCAACACCACCATCCAGGGGCCCCACATGCTGACTGCATCCCACAGGAGGGGCCATAGAGCTAACACACCATCCAGGGCCCCACATGCTGACTGCACCACAGGAGGATCCATAGAGCCAACACCACCATCCAGGGGCCCCACATGCTGACTGCACCCACAGCTGCTGGAGGAGCCATAGAGCCAGCACCACCATCCAGGGGCCCCACATGCTGACTGCACCCACAGAAGAGGCCATAGAGCCAACACCACCATCCAGGGGCCCCACATGATGACTGCACCCACAGGAGGGGACATAGAGCCTACACCCCCATCAAGGGCCCCACATGGTGACTGCACCCACAGGAGGGTCCATAGAGCCAACACCACCATCCAGGGGCCCACATGCTGACTGCACCCACAGGAGGGGCCATAGAGCTAACACCACCATCCAGGGGCCCCACATGCTGACTGCACCCACAGAAGGGGCCATAGAGCCAACACCACCATCCCGGGGCCCACATGCTGACTGCACCCACAGCTGCTGGAGAGCCATTAGAGCCAACACCACCATCCAGGGGCCCCACATACTGACTGCACCCACAGGAGGGGCCATAGAGCTAACACCACCATCCAGGGGCCCCACATGCTGACTGCTCCCACAGGAGGGGCCATAGAGTCAACACCACCATCCAGGGGCCCCACATGCTGACTGCACCCTCAGCTGCTGGAGGAGCCATAGAGCCAACACCACCATCCAGGGGCCCCACATACTGACTGCACCCACAGGAGGGGCCATAGAGCTAACACCACCATCCAGGGGCCCCACATGGTGACTGCATCCCACAGACGGCCATAGAGCCACACCACCATCCAGGGGCCCCCACATGCTGACTGCACCCACAGGAGGGGCCATAGAGCCACACAACCATCCAGGGGCCCCACATGCTACTGCACCACGGGCGGGGCCATAGAGCCAAACCCATCGGGTCCCACAGGACTGCACCACAGGAGGCCAT
>JAODAL010047902.1:0-29479 GCA_025379985.1 Phyllomedusa bahiana | reverse complement strand
TTTTTTACTTTTCCCCCCCCTGATATAGCATATTTTGTTTTATTTCAAGATTTTTTTTCTTTTTTGGTTTGCCTTTATTTTCCCATGAAAAACTTTCTTTTATATCTTGGCACACCAATATTCGGGAGTTCCCTATTTTTGTTTTTCCCAATGCTTTAAATGCTGGTTATCTAAATTTTATTGTCATTTGTCATGCTTCCTTAGGGCCGACACGCATGTGCGGGATGCCTACAACGCGTCCGATTCAGCGGGGGTTGCTATTATGCATTTTCACCACGCTGAACTGGGCGCATGCCCCCTGGGTGCCGCGGATGTTCTTGCGAGTTCCAGGATGCGCTTCGCTTTGGGTCCCCGTGGACCCTTTTTTTTGGGCTAGGTCGTGATGCACTGGTAAGAAACTCCTACACTTTCCTTTTTTTGCCATGAACCTCTTCATTTGGGGGGAAAAACCTTGAATGATTTAATGGCTCCTGTATTTGCCCCCATTATCTGGGTTTGTGTGTATAAATCAACTATAGAGAAAAAAGGTGTATAGGGGAAACCCTCTCAATACCAGAGTCTAGTGAAGTTTACAAATAGCACAAGATTCACGGGAGTAAATAAAAATAAACTTTTAATAATCTAAAAAAAATATATTATACAAAAATAGAAAATACACTTACACTAAAAAATAAGGAAATAAGGGCCCAAGGGTAAAACTGACCTAAAACCCCCTTACACTAACTACCTAAGGTAAATACGCAAGGAAAAAGTCCTGATAAGGACGACCCCGCCAGGAACCTAACTAAAACCCCCTATTAAACCCCATTATTGAAAACAAAAAGGTGAAAAGTAAAAGGAAAAAACAATAATGAAAAAAAACCGACGGTTTCTTTCTAAAAGGAAGAAATGAAAATTTTCCCGGGGTTTTTAATTTAAAATAGAAACCATAAAAAAAAGTCCTGACGGGTAAAGCACAGTGTCTTTCCCTTGAATCAAAACATTATTCAAATTAAGTAAGCCGTGGATGTAATATAAGATAAAGCTGAAAATATTACAACAAATTTTATAGTCTTACCTGTTTTCAATTTTTAAAAACATTCCATAGAAACGGGGGGCGACCCAAAAAATTAGTATTTTGGGGGAAAATTACCTGTTAGAGAATTCTCTCAGGAACAAAAAAATCCCATTTTACTCCCATTTTAGACCGGGGAAAATGAATGGCCAACTGTCTTACAATGGATGGGGTAATTTAGTATCCTATATTCCCCAATTTTAAAAGTCTGAAAAAAGGGTACGTGCCAAACGTCGCAGATAACAATAGGTATATGTAAAGTGCTCGCAACAAATAACTCATTAAAATTTACTACTTACTATATTATAGGGGAGATATTTTTTCTTCTTCCACGACACGTTGGTTTCCAGGGATCGGGTCTCGCGTCATAAACCCGCAGCGCGTTTTTTGTACTAACCGGCATCCGGGCCCAGAGCACCCCCCACTATACGCAGGGGGGAGTGTTTTAATTTTCCAAAGGGAGCGAGGTATCTTCGCCACAAAGGGGAGTCTCCCCCGCTCTGTCACACTGACAGGCCGCGCAAACAAAAACAAAGGTGAATTAAAGAGGGATTTGCAGGTAAAGATAAAAGAACGGCTGGAACTGTACGGGCTACGATTTATTGATGAATAGTACCAAAATTTATGACGGAAAAAAATTGCAAATTCGAAAAACTAGATGATACAGATTTAAAAAATAGCGGGAGCAATAGGAACTATTTTGTACACAAAAAAAAAAATTTTTTTTTTTTCCCCAACATCTTAAGATATACCAGATATAGAAAGGGGGAAAAACCCGAAAACCAATTGTATGCACTCCGTAAGAAACAAGAAATGACGTTTTGCGGGGACCAAATTTTTATTTTATATCTAATACAAAAAGAGATTAATATTAAAGATAATAAATCAATAGATCTTAATCATGAGAGGTTTAACAATTAAAAAAGAAATGGGGACCTGAAAAAGACACCAAAGGGGGGTTTAAAAAGCAGCAATGCAGATTGTACGATTTTAAAAGAAACAGCTAAAATTAAGCTGTATTTAGACCCTGGGAAAAACCGCTTTAATCTATGTCCTTTTTTCTTCACCCTTTTAATCTTTTGTCAATACCCCCCACAATCGAAGCCGTATCAATTAATGCTTCAAAGTAACCTCGTATTTTTCCACCATGGACTTCATTCACTTTTTTTTGCCAATGGGGTGTATTTTATTTTTTTTCCCTCCTAAATGCCCAAAAATCCTTACTTTTCCACGGCTTATTTTTTTCCCCTCAAAAAAAAGGCGGAGCAGTGGCCTTATAGAAAAATTTAGGGATCTAAAAAATTGAAAAAAGCCCTTAATTTCAAAGGAATTTTTATTGACATGGCTATAGAAATTTTTGGTGGGTTTTTAAACCATTTTACAGGCTTTCAATGAAAAATTTTAAAACAGCCTTTGGCGTTTTTTAACCCAGATTCTTTTTTTTGTCCGGGACAAGATGACTTGTGTAAACCCTGCTCCCAAACTCCTACCCTCCTTACGTATTGGCATAAATGCAGGACTTCATAAACCTACCACCCTCAAGACTCCCGTGTTTCCAAAGAGGCCCTACAGGGAAATGTCCCGGGGTCAAAAGTGCCTTTTTGCGATTGAGGTGTGTGTCCTTTTTGTTTAGGAATAAATTTTAAAACGATCTTGTACTTGCGGTTTTTATATGCTTCCTTTAACGTTTTTTTTTTAGGGTACCCCTTTGTTAATAATTTTTGCTCGAGTCCCGGGCCTTTTCAAGAATTTCCAAGAGATTTTAACATTTTTCTCCTTAGTCTAGAAACTGCCCTTTTTGGGGGAATCCCTTTTTTAACTAGAATGCCAACTTTTCCAACTCAGGAGGTGTTGGTCGCCGTGGGTTTACGATAGACTGTAGTTGTAATTCACCAAAATTTTCTTTTTTTCTCCAACAAGGAAACTAATCTTGTTACCCATTCAGAGGTAAAACTCAGCCCTTCGGGTTTAGATTTAGATACTGACCCATTTGTTAAAAGTCCCCTGGACCCCCCACAAGAAAAAATGCTCTAGTAGGGGCCAATTTCTGGGGGCAATTCTGGTTTGGGAAGATATTTAACTCATCACTGAAAACAATGGCCCCCCACCAGCCCAGGGGCAAGTTAGCATATTAGGCGGCCCAAGGGTTACCCATTGCGGTGCCCCTGAGCGGTGGGACCAAAGCGACCATTAATAAGAAAAAGTTTTCCCTTTTGAAACAAATTCCATTAGTTTCAGGATTAAGTTGTTTTTGCTCCCGAAATTGTACCCTTTTCATCGAGAGAAGTGATCTAAGGCCCTTTCCCATGTCGTGTGGGGTAGAGAAGGGGCAGACCCAACTCCATTTGGCCAAAATTTATCTTCCTCCAATGTATATCTTTAATTTTAAAACAACAAAACCATGGGCTCGGTGAAGGACGGAAGCGTGGTGAAAATTCCCTGAACTCTATCCAAATGACCCAACATTTTGTGTCAGGCAAACGATGCCCGACACTAGGCGCCCTTTAGGGGGGGGTTTGGCCCTTTTGGACCTTTGGCGGCGAGAAGGTGGCTATTTTGGTGGGTTTTTTTTGCCATAAATTTAATTCATTCTCTCAATAAGCCCCTTAGGCCTGTGTTAAATTTCGAGTAGCTCGCTTATTCTGGATTTGGGGGCTTAGAAAAAAGGGTCTCAAAACTTGAATCTCAACTAAAATAGTTTTCACATCTTTAAATAACCAACTTTTTTAAGGGGGACAATATTGCCCCCCTTGTTGAGGGTTTAAAATTTTTGTGTTCTATCTTTTTCCCAAGTAAGCAAAGCCTGTTTTGCATAAATTAAAGTTTGGGAAAATTTTGCGTTGGGGTTTTTGAGAGATCTTTTAGGGCAAATTGCGAAACACATCAATGCAAGTGCGTTCCAACGGGTGGAATGTTATTTTTTAAACTTTAACTGTGTGAAAGGGGCCCTTACCAATCTCCCCTACCTTTTTGCTGTAGCTGATTGAATCCCCAAGCAACTGATTCCTCACGTAAAGCCAAAATCATGCTTTCCCCTCCCCCTCATCTAAGAAATTTGTGCCATTTTTATTTTTTTACAAAAATTTTAAAATCCCTTTTTCCCTGTAAAAAGGGCAAAAGGGTGTTGTAGGGGTAAAGAAAGGGGCCCCTTGTAGTAGAGATTTTTGAAACAGGTCAAAAACTATATAAATTTGTTGTAATATTTACAGCTTTACTTTATATGCATCCCCCCGGGGTTTCTTACATTTTATTTAAAGTTTTGATTAAGGGAAAGACACTGTGCTTTACCTGTCATGACTTTTTCATGGGTTACTATTTAATTAACCCCTGAGGGAAATTTTTTACTTACCTTGGGGAAAGAAACCCGGTTCGGTTTTATTTTTTTTATTATTGTTTTCCTTTTACTTTTTTTACCTTTTTGTTTTCATAATGGGTGTAATAGGGTGTTTTTGTTAGGTTCCGGCGGGGGGCGCCTATAGGGTGTTGTCCTTGCGTATTTTTTACCCTTTGGTATTTTGTTATAGGGGTTATAGGGGCGTTTTACCTTGGCCAAATTTTTCCTCTATATTTTAGTAGCAAAGGTCATTTTCTATTTTTGTATCAAAATTTTATTAGATTAATTAAAAGTTATATTTTTATGTTTACTCCCTGAATCATTATAAATCATATAGTACGAACATTGTTTTTGGATTTTACATCTGGATCCCTTTTCTGGATCCTTTTTTAAACCGTTATTTATTGTATTTACGGATCGATCTTTGTGTATATATAGTAGTGGAAATTGTAGTTTATATAGTAATAGTGTTGGGGATATATTTTGGGGGGCCCCTTTTTCGGGGGCCACACCCAATACTTTTGGTTAGGGGTAATGGGAGGGGAAATTGGTGCTTTATTAGAAAGGTAATTATATTATATAAGGGTTGTTTTTTATTTTGATGTGGTAGGGCATATTTTCCTTTTTATTCTGTGTATATTAAAAGTTATATTTTATGCCTTAAGGAAATATATAATTACACGTTTTATTGGTAGTTTTTGTCATTGGTGTTTTCCAGGCTTATTAAATCAGAGTAGGTTATTTGATTCTCCCCCTATTTATCTAAAGAGGAGATTGTGTCTTGATGGGGTTTTAACCACCCCCAACAGTCTATCACATGCAGCGAAGGGCATGATTTTGAAATGGAGGCAACACTTGGCCAAAAAAGGCCAACCGACGCCGGGCCCCCAACCACTGTCACACCCTCTGTCCTCCGCCTCCTCCTCCGCCACCACCAAGCGTTCCTCAGCTGTCCATGTCTCTCAAGTCATGATCAGGATCAGCCTCCGCTTCAGCCTCCACCATCGCCCGAGTACCACCAACACCACCAGAGACCCATCCTACCCCTTTTCCTTTCCCAAACCAGTTTGATGACCTGCATGCCGTACAGTGGCCATCAAGCAGCCAGCCTTCTTCTTCCAGGTTTGGGAGCAGAAGAAACACTTTTAACCCAAACCACCCCAAAGCCAAAAGCCTGAATGTCGGCATTGCCAGGCTTTTGGCCTTGGAAATGTTTCCCTTTTTTCCGTCTGGTGGACACAGATGGGTTCCGCCATGTCATGGCCCTTGCCTGCCCCCAATACCAGATGCTGAGCAGGCATTCTTTGCCAGAAAAGCCGTCCCTGCCCCTGGCCAGCCACTTGTCATCTAAAATTTCAACGGTTGTCTGCATCTGGGCGAAAAAGCCCATCTGACCACCGACACATGGACTAGTAAGCACCGCCAGGGCCGCTATATCTCTGTGACAGCCCCAAACTGGGTGAGCTGGGTGGATGCTCGGGGGGTGACGGTGGCTCTCGGGCTCGGCGCACGCTCTTCAAAACCGCAGGGATGGGGGCGGGGGTTCTTTCCCCCAAGGTCCTCTGGTGGAAATCACGTGCCCAAGAAACCGGGCCCGGGTGTTGAAATTAATCTGTCTTGGAGACCGTCCACACACAGGTCAGGAGCTGTGGACGGTTTCTCCGCAACGAGACCGAGCGCGGCTGGGGTGCCAAGAACCTTGTTGCCAGGCAAGGTGGTGATGCGATAACGGGCGAAATCTGCTGGCCGCCCTTAAGAAGCGGCTGGGGGCCATCCCTTGACTGGCCCATGTCATGAACCTTGTCGGTCCAGAAATTTCTAAAGAGCTACCCGGTGTCTGGACTGCCTGCTGAGGAAGGCCGAAGTCTAAGTTCGCACTTCCGCCGTTCGCACCCTCTTCGTCTCGCCTGGCTGCGTTGCAGCGTCAGCTCGGCCTCCCCGTCAACCGTCTCATTGTTGACGTGGGCAACATGCTGGAATTCCACCCCCACATGCTCCAGCAAATTGTGGCAGCAGCGCAATGCCATTACGCAGTACGAAGTGACACATGGCCTGACAAGCAGCAAGTGCGGACCTGGGGGTGTTGAAGCCACCGAGAGTGGAGGCAGGTGAAAGAGCTCTGCACCATCCTTGCCAGTTTTGAAGAAGCCACCAAAATGGTCAGTTGCGGACGATGCCCTTGTCCAGCATGAGCATTGTGGGATCTTAGTTCTGGAACATCGTTGGACCACTCTGAAACATCGGGTCCCGCCAGCGACGGAGGAGGAGACGGACACAGATGCGGACACGGAGCCTTTCTCCCCGGGTCAAATCCACAAGGCCCACATTTTTCAAAATTTCACGGTCTTCATTAGGCAGTGGTTCGGGGTCCAGAGCTAGTGCAAGGGGCGCATCAGCTCTCATGGTGCATCATCTCAGGCAAGTCGGGGCGTTTTTTGAAGCTGTGCCGGAGGAAGCGGAGGGGGAAAGTGAGGTATTCCTAGACACCGACGTTCCCGACGTCCCTGCCTTGGAAAGGGTTGGCGCGAATTTGAGGCGGAGGAGGAAGATGAGGAAAAATCAGTTTGCTAGTTGCCCCTCAACCCCAAGGCTTGGGAAATCAAGGCTCCATCTCTCACATGAGTGCTTGGATGCTCCATTTCCTCTAACATGATCCACGAATTAAGGCAATCAAAATGAACAACAGTTACAGGGTGGCCACCCTCCTGGATCCCGGTGCAAAACAAAACTCAGCACTTTCCTTCCCCCCCACCCAAAAGAGAGTAAAATGCAGGAAATGGAGACCTTGCTGATTGATCAACTGGAGACATCTGTTTGCGTCTGCTTCACCGTTCCCCAAATGTCACGGTGGAACAACACAGCGACGTGACAGCAGTAGAGTGCCAATAGGCCGAAGCGCAGCAGCAGCGGGCAAGGTGGCAGAAGCCTAATGGGTGACCTCTGGCAATCTTTTATTTACCACCTCACCAACGCATGCAATGCAGGGCAAAACCATCCAACACACAGAGACCACTTAAGATAAAGGGTGCACGACTATCTGCGTCTCAACACCGATGTTTTTGTATGTGTTCCGGACCCAATAGACTTTTTGGGTATCCAAAATGGAGGGAATGGCCCGAGCTCGCTCACCACGCCATAGAGGTGTTGTCCTGCCCAGCAGCCAGCGTCATATCTGAGCGGACCTTCAGCACAGCGGAGGAGTCATTACAGACAAACTCATCCGCATTCCACAGATAATGTGGATCGTTGACCCTCATAAAAAATGAATCGGGCATGGATCTCTGATGATGTTTTTGGCCCCAATTGCCGAGGTCCCCCGATTAGTTGCCGGTCTACTTCCCATTCCCTTAAAACCCGAAATGGTCTTGAAAAATGTTTTTTAAAGGTGATAATTTTACTGCAATTTTTTATTCTCTTTTCCCAAAAATTTTTTTTGTGGTTTTGCTGTAGAAGACTGTAAAAAAACACCAAAGGGTTTTATGACAAAAACCGTATTTCCATTTACCCTTTATCTTAGAAGTTTTTCTCATTGTCAATGGTTTTGAGGGCCTGTTGCTGTGAGATACAGCTTATAAATTAGGTTTGGAACAGAAATGTGGCTTTTAAGTGGATTTCTCCCTCACAATTTTTAATAGGGCTGAGAAGTAATTTATAAATTTTTTTTGGGGGCATGAGCTGTGAGATACGCAAAAATCATGGTCCTTTGGAACAGAAATGGGGCTTTTAATGGCATTTCTCCCTACAATTTTTTAAAGTGGGGTGAAAGGGGAATCATTTTATAAATTTTTGGGTTTATGTTTGCCCCCTTTCCAATTTCAGCAATACTACAGTCCTATTATAAAAAAAAATGTTATTCTAACAGACATTTGTTTCTTCACTTATTGTCCAAAGTGGCTCAAGTCATCTTTGAATTTTTGGGGGCATTTTGCTTTGAAATCAGCTATACTTTCAGGTCCTTTATAAAAATTTTTTTTGTTTTAAAGACATTTGTTTCTTCACAATTGTCCAAAGTGGCTCAAGGTCATGCTTTGAATTTTTGGGGCATTTTGCTTGAAAGCAGCTATACTACAGGTCCTTTATAAAAAAATGCTGTTTCTAAAGACATTTGTTCTCACAATTGTCCAAAGTAGCTCAAGGTCCCTTTTGAATTTTGGGGGCATTTTGCTTTGAAATGCAGCTATACTAAAAGGTCCTATTATAAAAAAAATTGTTGTTTCTAACAGATATTTGTTCTTCACAATTGTCCAAAATTGCTTAAGGGTCATGCTTTGAATTTTTGGGGGCATTTTGCTGTGAATGCCAGCTATACTACAGGTCCTATTAAAAAAAAAAATGTTGTTTCTAACAGACATTTGTTCTTCACAATTTGTCAAAAGTGGCTCAGGGGTCATGTTTTGAATTTTTGGGCATTTTTCTGTGACATGCAGCTATACTACAGGTCCTATTATAAAAAAATGGTTTTCTAAAAAGACATTTGTTCTTCACAATTGTCCAAAGTGGCTCAAGGGTCATGCTTTGAATTTTTGGGGCATTTTGCTTTGAAATGCAGCTATACTACAGGTCCTATTTTAAAAAAAATGTTGTTTCTAACAGACAGTTGTTCTTCACAATTGTCCAAAGTGGCTCAAGGGACATGCTTTGAATTTTGGGGCATTTTGCTTTGAATGCAGCAAAACTACAGGTCCTATTATAAAAAAATGTTGTTTCTAACAGACATTTTGTTCTTCACAATTGTCCAAAGTGGCTCAAGGTCATGCTTTGAATTTTTGGGGGCATTTTGCTGTTTACATGCGCTATACTACAGGACCTATTATAAAAAAAATGTTGTTTCTAACAGACATTTGTTTTTTCACAATTGTCCAAAAATGGGTCATGGGTTCAAGTTTGGGAATTTTTGGGGGCATTTTTTGCTGTGACATGCAGCTAACTAAAAGGTCCTATTATAAAAAAAAATGTTGTTTCTAACAGACATTTGTCTTCACAATTGTCAAAGGTGGCTCAAAGGTGATGGTGCTGTCCCGAAACAGGAATAGGTAGGACCAATTAATGGGAAACATATTGCAAAATGACATTTTATTTGCAAGACTTTTAACCCTAGCTATCAATTTCCCCGTATTGGGACAACCCATTTAATACAATTAAAAAAGAGAAACAAAGACATGGTGGGATACCATCCAATTTTAAAAAATGAGTTTTCTAGAAATAAACTACTAAAAAACTTGCATGTACAAATACTGGTAAAAAAAATTCCTCTGAAATGTACAAGGGGGGTACAAGAAAACTTGACAGATGTAGTTATTCAGAGGACTGGAGTATGGGAGCACTGACAGAGAACAAAGTACAGAGACATTTCCTCCAGCACGTTGAGTAAAATGGAAAAAGAATGCCAAGAAAAAGGGCACCTGGGTGGAACAGGAGCGTTAACCACCGTATTTCCAAGTGAAGCTCAATTGGTGCGCACTCATACGGAGGGGCAAGCGCTAACCAGGACAAAGGGCAGTATATTCCATGAAACTAAAATGGTGGTTGAAAACTCCTTTTTCCGGCACTTTTATAATCTGGGGTCATGCAGGTTTGGGCTCAAAGCTGTGGCCCAGGACAGGTATATTTAATGTCCAGTTTAAACTAAAGGGGTGAAAGACTCCTTTTCCCGTACTTTTTTAAACTGTGGTCATGCAGGTTTGTGGGCTCATGCTGTGGCCCAGGACAGGTATAGTCAATGTCCAGTGAAACTAAAATGGTGGTTGAAAGATTCCTTTTCCCAGCACTTTTTAATCTGTGGGTCAGACAGGTTTAATGGTCATACTGCGGTACAGGACAGATATAGTTAATGTCCAGTTCAACTAAAGTGGTGGTTGAAAAACCCTTTTTCCGGCACTTTTTAAATCTGGGGGTCAATGCAGGTTTGGGGTCATGCTGCGTTCCAGGGGAGGGATATTCAATGTCCAGTTCAAGTACAATGATGGTTCAAATCATACTGCCTTCTGGCACTTTTTAATTTGTGGGTCCCTGCAGGCTTTTAAAGGGTCATGCTGTGGTGCAAGACAGGATATGAATGGTGTGTTATTTTTTTTTCTGTGGCTTTATAACCTAAGTGTGTTGCCTAAGATGTAGCACGTAAACCATTTGGGCTGTTGTGGATGTTAATTCCAGTCTTTTCCAGCCCTGTTTGGGTGTAAGAATGAAGGTGTTGTTGCTCTCCCATAGACTTTAATGGTCATCGTTCATAATCTACTTGTCGATGTTGGTCGACTATCGACCATCGACCGATGTCGATGGCCAACGTTATCGCTCAACCCTATTTATTATATCTGATTGGGGAGTCAAGTTCACCACTAAGTTTTACCTCTCTGCTCCCAGATGCAGGTGAAGTTAGAGTTCGGTTCTGCCAGTCACCCTCAATCCAACGGTCAAGTAGAGCAAATCCTGTGTAATTACTTCTGCCACTTTTCAACAAAGCAAGCTGACTGGGTGAACTTGTTACCATGGGCAGAGTTTTCCTACAATAAGAACAATGTTGAAATCACTGGATCATCTTTATATATTGTTTATGGCCAACACCATTGGCTTCATCTTCCACTCTCAAGTCTACGATTTTCATCGCATCTGACAAGATACCTGTCAATTCCTGTTATAGGCAAGACACAGGCAAACCAAAATTGCTGACCACCTCCAGTTTCATAGCAGGGGACAAGGTTAAAATGTCCATGAAACATATCTATTTGAAGGGTTTGTGCCGCAAGCTGGCCTCACGGTTTTTTGGACCTTTCTCTGTTCTTCAGCAACTTAATTGAGTCTGTTAAAAACTCCACCTGCCTTCTTTATGCATTTCCAATACTTTCCAGGTTTCCCTGTTAGTCATTGAACCTCAACTGCTTTTCTCATAAGCCTGTACTACAGGCTAATGAAGCAAGTCTAGAAGATACTTATGAGGTCAGAGAAATTCTAGACATGAAGCGTGCTAGAAGCAGGACCCGATTTACTGGAAGGGATTTGGTCCGGAGTAAAGATTGGGGGAACCTGCGAATAAAATCGATGCCCCAGAGCTAATTTGCAGTTTTTATAACTTTCTTAATATAAAGAAATGGGTCCGTAAATGAGGGGTTACTGTTAAGTCACTGTCTCATTTACCTCTGCGCCTTACTGTATGATGCACTGGGTCTCCAGTTTGTTGGCTCCCTCTCCCCTTGGCTGCAGTCTCCTCTTTTAGACTGACATGCTGGTTCTCCCTGGTTAAGGGCCAGTGCATACCACCCAGCTTTTCCAAGTCAATTACTTCCCACCTGATCCTAACAAATGGTCACCCCGAGCTATCCTTTAGTGCCACTTCGTTGGTGTTCTACATTGTGTTGGATTGTGGTCTAAAGTGTGATTTTTCTGGTGTCTCCTTACTTTTCCTCTTGTCTGATGCCTGTCCTGACCTCTACCACTTTACAAAAGAGCCTGTGACCCCACCAAGTCTGTCTGTTTATCTGGTAATACTGTAGGGCTGAAGCCCCCAGTTTATAGGGTTATCCCTAGATGTCACCAGAGTCTGGGGCTGCAAACTATTATATAGTTATATGGTTTGTAAAGCTGAAAAAAGACTTTGCAAACCATTGTGCTGTAGTATTGATCCAAAGGAAGGCAACCCCCCCCACCCCAGGGAGGAGTTTAGTAAGAGAAAAAGACTGGGAACCAGGAGGGAAGGAGTCAGTTGTGAGTCAGGTGAGAGAGAGAATGGAGGAGGACAGAGAGTTGAAGAGTCCTAAGTTCAACCAAGTTGATTGTCAGTTTCCCCCTCAGCATGACAGAACCAGGGAGCCATTGAAGAGGGATTCAGAAGAGCGAGAGACCGAGCACGGCTCCCTGTGGACACCAGGTGATGGTTGAAAAGTTGTTGCGGTGTCTGAGATATTTGTTCCAATTCAATAAATCATCTTTGCACTGTCACCAGTTTGTGGCCTAAAGAGATGGGTTTTCAGGTTGCTTTTAAAATTAATAAAGGTTGTGAGGAATCTGATGTGTTGGGGCAGTGAGTTCCAGAGTAATGTGGGAAGCACAAGAAAAATCTAGGAGACAGTTGTGTAAGGACCTGTTAAAAGGTGAGTAGAGAAGAAGGTCCTGTGAAGAATGAAGATTGCGTGAGGAGAGGTATCTGAAGATTACGCCTTAGCACATTTGGACATTCAGGATGTTCAAATTGCAGTGCCTTAATGCAATTGGATGTGCCTGAACGCAGGCCCGTGCCTCGGCTACATTCGACACAGGGCGCGGTGAAGAAAATTTGCCGCCCCCCCCCTCCCCACGCCCGTAACCGAATGCACCACAAAGCATCACCATAAACCAAAGCCAAAATATACAAAAATCTTTAATACAATGTGCTACGTAAAAAACAACAAAATAGTCAGAGTGTTACCAATTAACACTGCTACACGAAATCAGAGTCCCAGGCTAATAGTACCAATGTCCTACTAAGACCACATATCCCCAGCACATAGTGACCGAATACCGCCACACCATGACCACGTATCACCAAATAGTGACTGAATAATACCACAACACCATGAATACACATCACCAGCACATAGTGACCGAATAATACCACAACACTATGACCACATATCACCAGCACATGGTGACTAAATAATACAAACTGACCGTTACTGAGTATAAACCATTATACTACAACCAATATTACCCGCATACAGTGACCATACAGTGTTGGATACCAGCTGTACACAGGCTCTGCAGACATATAAGTGATTGCATTAAAGTTATATCTAGTGACTCACAGGAGATGTCTCTGAAGAGTTGGTCTCTTTCTCTTCTTCTTCTCCATCTGTCCCAGACCATTATGACGTCTTTTCCCGGCCACGACTCTTCACTCTAAAATTAACAAAACAAACGTCTTAGACTCCTCACTTTATCATCACTTTTCTACCAATTCCTATCTCTATACAAACTCCCCATCTGGATACTGGAGTAAAAATGGCGGACCCGGCGCACGTGGAAATTTGAAGCAAGCCAAGGATGCTGACTTATTTTAAGATGTCTTTAATTCTTAAAAGATGCAGGGGTGATAGACCCTCGCACCATTAAAAACCAAGAACAATAAAAGCCGACGCGTGTCCTGCCGTATTCCGGCACTTTCTGAAGGGTAATGTCGGAATAGTGATTGCAGAGATATTTAAATGAGTTGATGTCTTTGTATTGGCCGGTTGAAACGTCAATCGGTGGATCAAAAGGATTCACTTGTGGGCTGAGGTGTCCATCAAGCTCATCACTGACAAGCCTCAAAGTGAAGAGGATCGTTCGTGTCAGTGTGTGATTGGATGGACAACAAGTCAATCAAAATTACCGGTGTTATGTATGGTGTTGTAGTATGTATTTATTTTGATACCAATGGGAGCTGGAGATCTGAGTTTGCTGTGTTGAATCTGGTAACATGTAATGTTTTTCATCAGTAAAACTCTAAATATAGCTTTGATGTTGGTTACATTGTAAATATATAGTTCCTAAAAGTAGGCGCAGGACATTATATTGGTAAACTAGAAGCGCTGTAGATCCAGCGCTTACTATATAAATAAACCCAATCAGGGTTAAGGGGGGTTATTATAAAATAGCTCAATGATAAGGGGAGCTACTGTCCACTGTCTGAATAAACCAATCAGGATTGAGGCGGGAGTTATGAACTGGCCAATGATGGGGGGAGCAAATGTCTATGGGAAAACTAATGGAGAATTTTTCGGGGGCAATGGTTAAGGACCCTGATGTAAGATGTAAAGAGCCAATGAGAGATGGGCGGGTATTACAAACTGACCAATAGTGGAGGGAGCTCTTGTCTATGGGGGTAATGATGGTTTTTGAGCTCGATGAAGATGGTTAACTATTACCAGTATTGTCAAAGTTTAATCAATAAGCTTTTGGTGAATTTATTAGTGTATGAACCCCTTGAGGATGATGGAGAAAAGTGATAATGGAATAATAAAGACGCTGGGGAGGTAGTTTGTATTTTTGTTCCCCCTTTAGCGTATGAGTTCGACCATGTCATTGAGACCTTTTTGGTTGTAATGTTTTTAATATATAAAACCCAAGAACATCTCTCTTTCTGCAGTATTGAAACCTGTTGGTTTTTGATTAGCAGGAATGAAAATCTACAGGGGTTATCTTAAGGTCTTCAAAGTTTTTTTTGGTGGCTAACTTAAAATGAAGGGCTACGCTTTGTTTTACATCGCCCTTTTTAACGCAGGCTCTATGGCCATTCAGTCTTATGTGGAGCACACACGTTGTCCTGCCAACATACTGTAAGAGGCAGGTGCACTCTATGACATAAATTACAAATGCACTGTTACAAGACAAATGAAATTTAATGGGATAGGTGGTATTAGTATATGTAGAAGTAATGGTAGATGTTGTGCTTATGGTATTGCAGCACATACAGTTGGTAGCTCCACAAGCAAAACTGCCTGTTTTGGTAGTAATATTGCTGGTTATTTTAGATTGGTTTCTTACTCTGCTGGGAGCTAATATATTTTTTATATTAGGTGCCCTTCTAAATATCAGATTGGGTTTTTCTGGAATGAGCGGACCTAAGAAAGGGTCTTTTTTCAATAAATACCAGTGTTTGCTCAAGATTTGTTTTATTCTTGGATGAGAAGAGTTATACTGAGTGATAAGAGAATACTTAATTTTTGAATCCATGTTAGTTTTAGATTTTACTGCAGTCCATTGGTATCTCTTTGAGTTAGACAATCTTTCTGCGTGAGTTTGGTAGTCCTATCTATGGCATCCTCTAAAAGTTTTTCTGGATATCTTTTTTCTCTAAACCTATTTTTTAGAAATTTGGCTTGATTAAAAAATTCCTCGTCTTCCGTACAATTTTTCCTGACCCTCTTGAACTGGCTATAGGGAATATTAACCAGCCAAGGTTTGTAGTGCCCCACTGTCCCAAATTGGATATATGTATTAGAGTCTACTTTTTTGAAATGGGTAGAGGTTATAAACGTGATGTTTAGGTCTAAAAACACAATAGAATGGGTACTGTGACTGGATGTGAAGTGTAAGTTCCAGGTATTGTTATTTAAAAAGGTGATGAATTCTGAGATTTTGTCTTGGGGTCCTGACCATATAAAAAACAGATCATCTATAAATCTTTTGTACAAAATGATGTGTTGCATGTAATGAGGCTGACCATATATATATTGTTCCTCGAAGAACCCCATAAAGATGTTGGCATAAGAGGGTGCCACTCGGGTACCCATAGCGGTGCCTTTTATCTGGTGATAGGTAGTGTCATTGTGTTTAAAGTAGTTATTTTCTAAGATGAATCTGAGACTATTTACTAAAAAGGACTTTTTTTCTTTTGAAAATTTTGTATTATTTTCCAGAAGATTTTTGACACAATTAATACCTAAGTGATTTGGAATATTAGAATAAAGTGATGTGACATCTGCTGTGATTAGAATATGTTTAGGATTAGGTGGTAGATCTGTTAAAAATTGAATAAGGTGGCCTGAATCTTTAAGATGACTTTTAAGACTGGTTACGTGAGGGTGAAGGTGAAGATCAAGATAATGGGATAATTGGCTGGTACTTGAGTTAATCCCTGAGATGACAGGGCGTCCTGGGAGGTTTTTAAGGTCTTTATGGATCTTTGGGAGAAAATAAAAAAATTGTATATTAGGTTCTGAAATGAATATGAAATATTTTTCTTTTTTGGAGATAGTGTTGTCCAAAACTGCTTGATTAAGACTTTCAAGTAGTTTATCCTGAATTTCTTGAAATGGATCATGGGAAATAATCTCATAATATGAATGATCACTTAGAATTTTTTCCGCTTCTTCTTGATACTTAGCGTGATCTAATATCATGATACCTCCTCCCTTATCTGCTGGTCGAACCACTATAATCTGATTATTTTTCATCTTTTTTAGGGCAATTTGTTCTTGTTTGTTTAAATTAGAACTCTTATTAATGGGAGTGATGAGTTGTAGTTCATTGGAAACTAGATATAAAAAGGTCTTGATACAGTGTCCCTGGGACTGAGTCGGATAAAATTTAGATTTGGTTGGAATTTCTACGATGTCATCTTCCTTATTGATGGTAGCTAATTCAGTGGGATTGGGGTGCATAGAGAAATGTCTAGTAAGGGTCAATTTACGTACAAGATGATGTAAATCCAAAAATAAATCAAAATGTTTTAGGTCATTGTTGGTGGGGCAGAAAAAGAGTCCTTTGGAGAGGACCCTGATTTCGTGGGGGTCTAAATTGTATTTTGATAGGTTAAAAATACCCTGTTTGTGTAATTCAGATACAGAGCTGATGGGTTCAGTTTGGGTAGTTAGGTGAGTGACAGGGATCTTTCTTTTTTTCCTGCGGGTCCCTGCCCTGCACCCTCTAAAGTGCCTTTTCTTTTGGTGGCTGTTTTGATGCTGGGGGACTGATGGTGATCTGCCTGAGTTGTCCCTAAAAAAAGCGGTACATTGTGTCCCTCCATGTTTATTTCAGTAGTAGCCTCCATATCTATGAGTTGGAGAGAGAGGTTAGATGCCTCGTGGGTAGTAAATTGTGAAGATATAGAGGAAGAGAGGGATTCATTAAAATCTGTTTTGAAGCCACTATGCTCTGACTTGATTCTCTCGAACCTTTCTCGTACCTTTTGTGCTTTTTGAGTTATGTTTAGGAGGGAATCCGATATTATATCTTCTTTATTATGAGGATTTCTGATGGCGCTGGTATTGTATATCTCCTTTCCTAATTCCTTATTCGGTGAGGTTATGGTAATGAACCTGAGGTTATGGTAATGAACCTGGTGAAATTTGTTTCAAATTGGGACATAGTATTTTCTGTTAAAGTGCTTAAATCATGTATAATAGGTATTTCTGGATTCTCTCCTAGCTCTTTTGGTTTCGAATGTGTTTTCTGATTTGGTATAGTTGTTTTTAACTCTCTATGAATATTGATGTTCGACCCTTGTATGTTAGGGGGTCTAAAATGAGCCCTAGTGGGATCCTTTGGTATGGCTCCTGTATTGGACCTAAGGGGTGTTCTTTTTGGATCCTTTAAAGGATCTATTTTCTCAGACATATTTGGTGGAGATAAGTTTGTAATATCATCCTTATTGGAGATCTTCATAGTAACATGATCTATGTTACTTAATGTGTTATTTTTTATATTGGTTGAAGCTACGTTTTCACTTACAGGTATATTGTGGTCTCTATCGAGGGAAGAGGAGGCTCGTCTATTCTGATGAAATTTGGAGTTCACAAACGAAGAAGATTTAGGTTTGATGAGTGACATATTCTTTCTAGAACCATAATGGAGTTCTTTAGATATATCTGTGTTTAGGGTGTTTACTCCCAAGGTTTCCTTTTTGTTTTTATTGAGTTCCTTATCTCTATTGAGTTTACCTTTTGTGCGTAAAAATAGATTACTTTCAAATTTTCGTGCTTCAGTAGTCACCCGGTTATTAATTTTCATGTAATCATGGTGTAGTTCAAATTTAGATAGATCTTCTAAAATATTTTCTATTTCTACAATGGTGGAATTAATTAAAGAATTTCTTTTCCTAATAAGTAAGTCTATCAGTTTTAGTGAACATTCTTTTAATGTATTCTCCCATTCTTCGATAAATGTACTATCATTAGTGAAGGTGGGGGAGAGGAGTATTTGCAAACCTTTGGGAATCAAGTTTAGTTTAGTATACACAGATAAAAACATTATATCTAAATTGTGTTGTGCTTCAGTGCACAGTCTTTTTTCAAGTGAATTGAACAGTTCAGTCATTACTTTCGTATCCTCTTCATTAAATTGTATACTTATCTCCGATTGAGAGTCCATCGGAACATCCTGTTTTTCATCGTTTAGTTCTTGCAAGAAGGTGTCTCTTAAGATGTGTCTATTTTTGTAGTAGTCCATGAAGTTAAATCTTCCGTGGCAGCCGACCCTTCCAAATATCGGAGATCCTCGGTCCTGAGCTCCGTAAGTAGTATAAATATAGGAGAAAAAACAAACAAAGGGGGCGCACAATAGTGAAGACCGTAAAAAAGAAGCAGCTGAAACAGTAGGTAAATATGCTTACCTTATGAGGTTGCGCTCCTAATATAGAGGCACAACTCTCATATGCGTTTGCAGGGCTTTGTGGTGCCGTAGCCCTTAACACGGCGGCCGCTGGCCTCGTGTATTCCGGGGTTCGGGTGAACGCCCAATAGATCTGGATATTGGAGTAAAAATGGCGGACCCGGCGCACGTGGAAATTTGAAGCAAGCCAAGGATGCTGACTTATTTTAAGATGTCTTTAATTCTTAAAAGATGCAGGGGTGATAGACCCTCGCAACATTAAAAACCAAGAACAATAAAACCCAACGCGTTTCCTGCCGTATACCGGCACTTTCTCAAGGGTAATATCGGAATAGTGATGACAGAGATATTTAAATTAGATGATGTCTTTGTATTGGCCGGTTGAACGTCAATCGGTGGATCAAAAGGATTCACTTGTGGGCTGAGGTGTCCATCAAGCTCATCACTGACAAGCCTCAAAGTGAAGAGGATCGTTCATGTCAGTGTGTGATTGGATGGACAACAAGTCAATCAAAATTACCGGTGTTAGTTTTTCCTAGCCGTGTGGTCCCGGTGGGGAAAACAGCAACAGCGGTACTTGGCATACAATATACAGAAATCAACAATACAATAAAATTGGTGTACATAAAAAATAAAACATGTTGCATCTTATACTAATAGTATGTATTTATTTTGATACCAATGGGAGCTGGAGATCTGAGTTCGCTGTGTTGAATCTGGTAACATGTAATGTTTTTCATCAGTAAAACTCTAAATATAGCTTTGATGTTGTTTACATTGTAAATATATAGTTCCTAAAAGTAGGCGCAGGATGTTATATTGGTAAATTAGAAGCGCTGTAGATCCAGCGCTTACTATATAAATGAACCAATCAGGGTTAAGGCGGGTATTATAAAATAGCCAATGATAAGGGGAGCTACTGTCCACTGTCGGAATAAACCAATCGGAGTTGAGGCGGGTATTATGAACTGGCCAATAATGGGGGAAACCCCTCAAGGGGTTCATACACTAATATATTCACTAAAAGCTTATTGATTAAACTTTGACAACACTGGTAATAGTTAACCATGTTCTTCGAGCTCAAAAACCATCATTACCCCCATAAACAAGAGCTCCCTCCACTATTGGTCAGTTTGTAATACCCGCCCATCTCTCATTGGCTCTTTACATCTTACATCATGGGTCCTTAACCATGCGCCCCGAAAAATTCTCCATTAGTTTTCCCATAGACAGTAGCTCCCCCCATCATTGGCCAGTTCATAATACCCGCCTCAACTCTGATTGGTTTATTCAGACAGTGGACAGTAGCTCCCCTTATCATTGGCTATTTTATAATACCCGCCTTAACCCTGATTGGTTCATTTATATAGTAAGCGCTGGATCTACAGCGCTTCTAGTTTACCAATATAACGTCCTGCGCCTACTTTTAGGAACTATATATTTACAATGTAACCAACATCAAAGCTATATTTAGAGTTTTACTGATGAAAAACATTACATGTTACCAGAGTCAACACAGCGAACTCAGATCTCCAGCTCCCATTGGTATCAAAATAAATACATACTATTAGTATAAGATGCAACATGTTTTATTTTTTATGTACACCAATTTTATTGTATTGTCGATTTCTGTATATTGTATGTCAAGTACCGCTGTTATTGTTTTCCCCGCCGGGATCAAACGGCTAGGAAAGACTAACCCCGGTAATTTTGATAGACTTGTTGTCCATCCAATCACACACTGACACCAGCGATGCTCCTCACTATGAGGCGTGTCAGTGATGAGCTTGATGGACACCTCAGCCCACAAGTGAATCCTTTTGATCCACCGATTGACGTTTCAACCGGCCAATACAAAGACATCATCGCATTTAAATATCTCTGTAATCACTATTTCGATATTACCCTTGAGAAAGTGCCGGTATACGGCAGGAAACGCGTTGGGTTTTACTGTTCTTGGTTTTTAATGTTGCGAGGGTCGATCACCCCTGCATCTTTTAAGAATTAAAGACATTTTATAATAAGTCAGCATCCTTGGCTTGCTTCAAATTTCCACGTGCGCCGGGTCCGCCATTTTTACTCCAGTATCCAGACCTATCCGGCGTTCACCCGAACCCCGGAATACACGAGACCAGCGGCCGCCGTGTTAATGGCTACGGCACCACAAAGCTCTGCAAACGCATATGAGAGTTGTGCCTCTATAATAGGAGCGCAACCTCATAAGGTAAGCATATTTACCTGTTGTTTCTTTTTTACGGTCTTCACTATTGTGCGCCCCCTTTGTTTGTTTTTTCTTCTATATTCAAACTCCCCTTCTATATCACCTCATAAGGTAGCCATGTAGTAGCCCCTGTAGCCATATAGTAGCCCCTGTAGCCAGATAGAAGCCCATGCAGCCATGTACTAGCCCCCTGTATCCAGATAGTAGCCCCTGTAGCCAGGTAGTTATATGCCCCGTGTACCCAGGTAGTTGCCCTGTGTAGCCATGTCATACCCCCTGTAGCCAGATAGTAGCCCACTGTAGCCATGTAATACACCCTGTAGCCATTTAGCAGCCCCCTGTAGCCAAATAGTAGCCTACTGTAGCCAGGTAGCTGCCCTCTGTAGACATGTAGTAGCCCCCTGTAACCAGATAGTAGCCCCTTGTAGCTAGATAGTAGCCCACTGTAGCCATGTAATATCCCCTGTAGCCAGATAGTAGCCCGCTGTAGCCATGTAATACCCCCCGTAGCCAGGTAGTTACCCCTGTAGCCATGTAACACCCCCTGTAGCCAGGTATTTACCCCTGTAGTCATGTAACACCCCCTGTAGCCATTTTTAACACCCCTCCCCCATAGCCATGTAGTTGCCCCTGTAGCCCTTGTTAACACCCCCCAGAGCCAGGTAGTTGCCCCTGTAGCCATTGTTAACACCCCCCATAGCCAGGTAGTTGCCCCTGTAGCCAATGTTAACATCCCCCTATAGCCAGGTAGTTCCCCCTGTAGCCATTGTCAACCCTCCCTCCCCATAGCCAGGTAGTTGCCCCAATAGCTAATTATAATAAAATAATAACAACTTACTTACCTCACCAGGATCCCTGCAGCGCGGCCAGGTCCAGAGCCGGTATTCAGTGTAAGCATTGTGACGTCATCCCGCCGCTTACACCCAGTGTCGCAGGGGCCGTGGTGAAAGCCGTGCGCCCCCTGTGATGCTGTGTATGTATCTGTGCTCAATGGCGCTGATATATACAGGGGAGGAGGCAGGAGGGGAGCGATCTGTCCTGCCTCCTTCCTGTAGCAGCGGCTGCATCGCGAGTGTGTGCAGCTGCTGACAGAGTCAGAGGCCGAACCCCGGGCGAGGCGGGCGGTGCCCCCCTCAGGTGAGCGGAGCCTTGGCGCCCAGGCGATCGCCCGCCTCGCCCAGCCCTAGGAACTGCCCTGCCTGAACACACAAGACATTGGGTGGGCTCATGTGTGGAGCCCGCACGATAAGCGTACTCAGTCAGTTGTATATTACAGCGTGATGACCGGAGCTTGCCACTCACTTACCATTTCCCCATTACAGACAACAATCGCCCCCGAAAATATCAAAAATAAAAAAAGTACACATATTTGGTATCGCCGGGTGCGTAATGACATAACTTAGAAATCTGCAACATTATTTAACCTGCACATTGAACACTGTAAAAAAAAAAAACAATAAAACAACGACACTATTGCGATATTTGTTCATCCCACAGCACATAAAATTGAATAAAAAGTGATTAAAAAGTCATAAAACGCCAAAATGATAGCAATGAAAACAGATTAAAAGGAGATCAAAAAGTCTTGTCCCACCTAAAAGATACCAATAAAAATGTCAACTCAACCTGTAAAAAACAAGCCCCTACACAGCTCCGAACAAAGAAAAAAAAAATTGTCTCTCAGACTATGGTGATACAAAAACATGGTTTATTTTTTATTAAAAAGTGTTGTGGAAAAGCAGTAAAACATAATAAAAAATATGCACGTTTGGTATGGCTATAATCACATCGACCTGCTGATTAACGTTAACTTGTCATTTATACTGCACATTGATCGCTGTAAACAATAAAACTATAAAACACAAACAGGATTGCTGTAATTTTTCATCCCGCCTCCCAAAAATCTTGATAAAAAGCATCATATGAACCCCATAATGATACTAATAAAATTGTCTACTTGTATACAGAAAAATAAAAACGTTATGGCTTTCAGAATATCACAACATAAACACACAATTTTTTTTACAAACACATAGCTATAGTGTTCATGTAGTTAAACATAAAAAAACTCTATAAAATTGATAAAGCTGTCATTGTACTGATCGCATAGTAAAGTTCTTATGTCATTTATACCACATGGCGAAAGCTGTAAAAATTAAACCTGAAAAAACAATAGTGTTTTTTTTTTTTTTTCAATTTTCATGGCTCAATGCTAAAAAAACTGTGGAACACCTATGGCCCAAGAAGCACAATACACCCCTAGATGTGTTCCCTGAGGACTGTTGAATCCAAAGTAAGGTGACTTCCAGAAGGTTTCCCCTGTTCTGGTACTTTGGGGGCTTTGCAAATGCAACATGGCACCCACCATAATCTGCGTTCCGAAAGTCAAATTTTGTTCCCTCCCTTGTATGCCCTGCCATGTGCCCAAACAGCAGTTTACACCCCCACATACGATATTGCTAAACTTGGAAGAGATTGTGTAATACATTTTGGAGTACTTTTTCCCAGAATTCTTTGTGAAAATGAAACATTTTCAGCTAAAACTGCCTTTTAATGGAATTTCTTTTTTTATTTTCACAGCCAAACCTTAAAAAAATCTGTGAAACACCTGTGGGGTCAATATACTCAATATATCCCTGGATATATTCCTTAAGGGGTATAGTTTCCCAAATGCTTTATTAAGTTTTATCACCTCAGAGAGCCCGCAAAACTGTAATGGGGCCTAAAAAATATCCTAATGAAAATGAGACCCCAAAGTTCAGTAGATGCTCCTCCTATTCTGAGGCTTATCTCTAAAAATGACAGAATCAGGGGAATCAATATTGATTGTGTTTCCCTGTTAAGATCTACTGTGTTCCAGTAGATAATGGCCCGAAAATCAAGACTTGGCTTTGATGGGTGCAAATGGGTCTGGAAGAATCAAGGGAAAAGAGTGCTAATGGATTGAGAAATCGAAGGACTGTCAAGTTTGGCGGAGGAAGCCTGATGGCATGAGGTTGTTTCACAGCCTAAGGCATTGGATACTTGACCAGGATCGATGGTGGTCTCCGTGCTGAGCAATATGTGAGTATTCTACCAGATGAGGTACCTTCTACATTTGAGTACTATGGGTATGAAAAGGATGACATAGGGCGACATGTATGAACGTTGGCGCTGACTGGCCAGTTCTAAATAGCTTTAAGGCAGTGTAGCATGTGACAGAATGTATGAACCTATTCTTCTGCAGGTCATATATACAGGCGCAGTGTAGTTCCACTATGACACCTCAGGCAGCTCACCTTCAACTTGGTCTGGCTGTTCTGTTATGGGACTAGGTTTGGTGTCAAACATTCATAAATGTGTCTAATTTTACGAATGTGGTGCTACAAGCCCTCAAAACACCCCCACATCTTTGCCGCATTACAAAGTGTCAGGGTCGGCACTGATTGTACCAAAGTTTGGAGTACAGCTGCTCATACATCTGTAGAACAGGGCTATGTCAGCTTTTTGGCACAAAGTCAGTAGGTGCTCCTCCTATTCTGAGGCTTGTGGTTCAGTCAAATAACGCACTAGGGCCACATATGGGATATCTCTAAAAACTGTAGAATCGGGGGAATATTGATTGTGTTTTCCTGTTAACATCTACTGTGTTCCGGTGCCATGGTGTGAGGACACACAGCTCCGTGTCTCCCTGCCGCCCAGCCTGCAAACCTAGCGGTTTCGCCGCATCAGTGCTCACATACCCGACAGCAGAGGGCCATCTGATAGACGAGATCCCCCGAAATTCACTGAGTGCGGTCCCGTACCTCTCTGACCAGCTGAGACCTCGTACGATCCTCTGCTCAGCCAGAGAGCAGGCAACAGGTACCACCGTTATTACGGAACAGCACACCCTCCTCCTCCTGCCCTTGCCGACAACAGCAGCAGCCACAGTGAAAGGACTGACTGAAAGTTCACAGCTGGGAGCTTTCTGAAGTGCCTCACACAGCAGGCAGGAGATATGTTATACTTCTACACCTAAGCTTTTAACCCCTTCAGCAGCTACAGTCAGGGGACAAGCTGAGCGCTCACTGCCCTGAACTTTCTAAAATACCTTACACAGCAGGCAGAAAATAAAAGGCTATATTTCTCCACCTAAGCTATTACCCCCTTCATATCAGCTGTATTGAGCAGGACTTGGTCCTCTAACACTAGTTATATAGCTGACAAAGCTATTACCTGCCTTAGCGCACATCAGCTCACTACATGCTACCCAAAAAGCATCAGCACTGCAAGTGTTATAGTGATCATCATCTCTGTAATTCTTCATCTCATACACTTACATACATAAGTGCAACAAATTTCTGCCTATATAACATCAGTTGTTGGATCTGCTTTCTCAGGAAGATAAAGAGTTAACCTCTCAACATTGTCACCAGTACTCTTGCATAATAACAACCAGGGCCGCCATCAAAAATTTTGGGGCCCCATACAGCTGGAGTGTCTGGGCTCCCTCCCACTCCATCCCGACTCCGTCCCCCGTCCAACCCATCCCCCCACTCCAATCTCCCACCCCGGCCGCCCGTCAGAGCCCCACCCATCCCCCGGCCCACAACCAATCGCCACCCCAGAAAAAGAAAAAATTGTTTCTGGGGGTCACAAAAAAAAATAAAATTTAATTTTGCCATTGTTTTTGGATTTAGTTCTAGCTGGATTTTACAAGGTACAGTGTATCTGTATTTTGTGGTTCAGTTCAAGGTCCAGCAAATACCACCACATGTCACCACTATAATGTTACTGATCAAACCAGTATACCCAGACCAATATTGCCAAGCAACAATATATAAATACTGAATAATACCGCCATACTGTTACTGAATATAAACCATTAAACCAAGACCAATATTTCCTCCATACAGTGACCCTAAGGTAGTAGATACCAGGTACACAGGTGCTTTGAAAAACAGTTTACTTACATTTAGAGCCTCACAGGTGACGTCTTGTCTGATGAGTCGTTCACTTTCCCTTTTCTTCTCCATTTGGTCCAGACCTCCATGATGACTTCTCCCGTCCACCACTCATCACTGCAGAATTTACAACACAGACACCTGAGAATCCTCACTTTTTTTTATCATTTTCCCAACTGAGTGCACCCTCCCCCCCATGTACAAACTCTCTATCTATAATGGCCCAAATGGTAATAATTACCACCTGGTAATTATGGGCCCCCCCAGTAGGTCGACAGGTAGATTTGGGGCCCCCCAGTCGGTATGTAGGTAAAATGGTACCCCCGGGCAGAAGCTAAATAGCTACTTCTACTGCCGAGCGGGAGCTTCAGGGACCGGGAGAAAGGTGAGTACTGGTGTTTGTTATTTATTGTTATTTTTGTTATTTTTATTTAGCCTCAGCTAATTGATGTGTGTGTATATATATATAATCAAGGAGAAACGTCCGGGTACTACTTGGAAATGCATCGTGAATAGTGAAGAGAAGTGTCAATCAGTTGATGTCATTTTACCTAAAGAGATACCTCCGTGGAATCCCGTACTATATTTAACGTTTAGACGTATATATTTATCTCATAGAAAAAATTAAATGAAATGATCTAATCCATAAAAACTAAAATACTATACTGCTGAATATAAGTAGAACTGATACATTAAATTTCTTATAGTAAACTTAAAAGAGCATATATTTTAACATTGAATCGATGTGCAGCTGCATTTATAACACAAAATTTTTATATTACAATAGCCACCGAAAAAAATATAACGTTAGTAATCAACGGAAAGATTAGATAGTGAGGAATCGGTGGTGACAAAAAAGTCCTGAACAATTAAACATGCGTTGAATTGTAAAAGCTCATATGCTATTTATGTTATAGACTGCATCTGCTCCATTCCGTATGTTGGAAGAACCACATGCCCACTGCATGTTCGCCTAAATGGGCATCGGGCATGCACCAAGAAGGGAGACATTTTACAAAGTGTGGCCCAACATTGCACCGAGACACACGGACAAGATTTCTCTGTATTTAAAATAACCCCTGTAGATATTGTACCACCAGAACAGTCTGATCGCTTCCGAACACTTCAAAAAAAGGAGATGCATTGGATCTATTTACTACAAACTTTGCACCCAAAAGGTTTAAATGAGACTGTAGAAGCAGTTTTTTAGCATACTTCTTTTAATATTCTTATTCCTATATTTTTATTCATATAAGCAAGATCCTATAGTAGTATCCCAAAGACCTCTAGACTCAATTTTCTCTAAAGCACCCTTTTTGCCTATATATATAGGGGGGTATTTATATATTTACATATGTGCATATATATTTTTTTTCTCCTCGATATAAGGTTTAATCCTTAATATGAGATACGTTTTTATCCCACAGGATTATAGAGGCATAAGTTAGCAATCTGAATGCCTATATAAAAATGTTCTATATCCTTTATTTTTAATATAAGGTACAATATGAAATATGACTCAGAACCACTAGTTTTCTTCCGATTGAAGTCAGTATTCTGAATAATAGGTTATTTTCTACATTTCCATTTTTCTTAGTAGTACACGTACAAGTGTTTATACATTTTTTTTCCTAAGTTTGACACTATATCTCAATTTTACCATACGTTAAGTAGCTATCTTATTTACCAATCGGGTCAAGCCTTTTCCCTGGCGGCTTCCACTTTCTTTTGGTTGCAGTCCACAGTGTTTTCACTACTAGCACATAAAGTATTAGCAACTAATTACAATCCAACGTCCTTGATTTCATCACTACCTATTCGTCATCACCCATCCGTCACCAACCACCTATTCCTCACTATCTAATCTTTCCGTTGATTACTAACGTTATATTTTTTTCGTTGTTTATAATTATCTTTATTAATAATAATCTTTATTTATATAGCACCAACATATTCCGCAGAACTTTACAATATAGAGGGAATAAGAACAGACAAACCAGACATTACATTATAAAAAAGCTACTGACAAATGAACACAAGTTGTGAGGGCCCTGCTTGCAAGAGCCCTTTCAATCTATTAGGGTGTATGGGTGAAACAAAGGTAAAAGTGCTTGGTTTACAATGGACCAGCCATGTTACATAAATAGGGGTAGTATTACATAAAATGTGGATGAACCTGCCATCCCAACCATTACATCTATAACAGATAAGTTGCCTGTGGGTGCCAAAGTGCAGGAAGTGACGAATCTGTGACAGAATTTGGGCGGTTGACAATTAGGGATTTTGATAGGTTTGTCTAAAAAGATGATTTTTCAGAGCGCACTTAAAACTGTGGGGGTTTGAGTGTGCCTGATCACAGGGGAACATTTTCCCCAGAGAACTGGTGCAATCGTGCAAAATTTGGAGACGGGCATGGGAGGCTCGGTGACGAGGGGGTAGTCTTGAACAGTAGCGAGCGAGAGAGCGGGTAGGGGGTAGACAGAGATAAGGGGGAGATGTATGGAAGCCTTATGGTGAGAGTGATGATTTTATGTTGTATTCTGAAATGAATAGGCGCCAGTGCGGGGTTTACAGGGAGAGGCATCATTATAGCGGGGGAAAAAAAGACAAGCCGGGCGCTGCATTGGGACAGTTTGGGGAGAGGGGAGAGTTTCAAGGGGAAGACCAACAAGTAGGGTTTACTTTTCAAGACGAAAAAGAATAAGACAAAAAGAATTTGAGTTGTTTCCACATGAAAATGGACGGTTCTGGGGGGGGGGTTTTTTTGCAGGTACAACGGGCAAGGATTTGTATAGGGGGGGAAAGGTCGATCAGAGTCTAGAAAACCCCCCAACAGGGGGCCGCTGCCTGGGAGTTATGGTGGTACCACAATGAAAGAAATGCGGGGGGGTCGTTAGTAAGGGTGGAATGACAAGAAGTTCATTTTAGTGAGGTTTAGTTGGAGATAGAGAGAGGAATGAGCCCAGCAGGGGGACAGACGTACTGGTGTTTTGTAGCAGGCGGAGTGAGTCTGGGGAGGAAGTGATATTTGAGGTCATCAGCGTAGAGATGTACTGGAAGCCAAATCTCTGAGGGTTTTCCCAAGGGGGGAAGTGTAAGTGAAAAGGGGAAAGGGGACCAAGAACAGACCCCGGGGAACCCCCGACAGCAAGAGGGAAGAGAGGAGGTCGAACCGGAAAATGAGACACGAAGGAGCGGGCAGAGAGGTAGGGAAAGAACCCCAAAAGACGGTGCCGGAACCGATGGCGCGGGGGCTGCTGAGGAGATGGGGTGATCCCCAAATGTCAAACCTGCAAGAGATCCAGAAGAAGCGCAATGAGTAGTTACCCCCGAGATTTTGCTGTCAGGAGATCATTTGAAACTTTAGAAAAACAGTTATTGTAATAAAAAAAATTTTGGTTATAAATGCAGCGCACATCGATTCAATGTTAAAATAAATTTTTCTTTTAAGTTTAATAAAAATTTTAAAGTATCAGTTCTACTTTAAAATTTAGCAGTATAGTATTTTATTTTTTATGGATTTGATCATTTATTTTTATGAGATAAAAGATAAGTCTAAACGTTAAAAAAAGTACGGGATTCCACGGAAAGGGATCTCTTTAGGTAAAAAAACATCAACTGATTTAAAACTTTCTTCACTATTCCCATTTGTGTTGACGATTTTTATCGACAAAGTTAAAACGGCAAGGTTTTTATGGTGATCGAAATTCCAACATCGATAATTAAGGTTAAAATCTGGCTATCTATTTAAAAACGCGCCCTTTTTTGGGGCTTCCCCTTTAATTTTGGCGGCCCGCAAATCAATTACAGAATAGAGCGGTGAGATGTGTGTGCGACGCAGACGGGATGTTATGGTTGGGAAGGCTGGAAAAATACATGACCTG
>JAODAL010047901.1:0-29481 GCA_025379985.1 Phyllomedusa bahiana | reverse complement strand
TAAACAAGAATTCACATTTATTGTAAACAAAAAAAAACAGAAATTAATATACTTAGTGATTTCATCACAAACTAGCATAAGCACCAAACTCTGAGTTGCATAAAAAAAATTTCTTATTTCAGGGGTTTATTTTCGGGAAACTGGGTTTTAGTTCTTAGATTCTTGTAAATGTAAGTGCATTGTTACTGTTTTGCTCCTGGTGGTGGGCAATCTTTTTCTTCTTGTTACTATAAGTTACAAACCTTTTTCTCACATTCCCTCATAGCTCAGTGTGTTATTAGGCTGTTTCCCAAGGAAAGGTCACGGGTTTCGAGCAGAATGAAGAGATTCCCCAAAGAAGAGAGAAAAAAAAAACATCATCCAGCTCATCGTAGCGTCTCTGTGCCAAGAAAATTGCCAAACTGCATCATGTGAGGCCCTGACAGCAGGAAGAATATGAAATGAAGTCCGTCCAGTCCAAAGCCAAGAGGTGGACGCCCAAGCAAAAGATCAGAGTCAACAAGTAGCTTATCACATGGTCGATAAGTTCTGACGCTGAGACACGGCAGTGGAGGTGGTTCGTAGGCTTCGTAAGAGTGAGATGACAGACGTCCATGCAAGCACCGGGCAACACACATTACACAGGTCTGGAATGATGGCCCGAAAAAAGGTGAAGAATTCTCAACTCCAATAGCATCATAAGAAGCGTCAGCAAAGAGTTTACAAACAAGTGTGAAAATGGAAGATTGGAAATATGATTTGGAGCGATGAGATGAAAGTCAATAGACCGGGCTCTGATGGGGGCAAATGGGAAGAATCAAGGGAAAAGGGGGCTAACGGGTCGATAAATTGTCAGGTTGGGTGAAGGAAGTCTGATGATATGAGGTTGTTTCACAGCTAAAGGCATTGGATACTTGACCAGGATCAATGGAGGTCTGAATGCTGAGCTCTATGTGAGGGTCCTACAAGATGAGATGCTTCATATACTCGAGGACTATGGGGATGAAGAGGACGACAGTGTCCAGCAGGACAACGACCTGAAGCAGACTCCAAGGTTGGAGAAGGAAGGGTTCAATGACAATGAAGTAGGGTTCTTGTATTGACCTCCACAGTCCCCAGACCTCAACCCAATTGAATACTTCAAGATAGAGTTGGAGAAAAAGCTGTACTCATACTGAAGTGAGTCGACCAGTCTGCACCAACATTGGGAAGGTGTAGAAGAGACCTGGGATCAGATTTCAGTCAAGATATAATTGAATATGAGATCCCAGAAGGATTCAGGCAGTGCTGAAAGGGAATGGTGGATTTACAAAATGCTACCAAAATAATAATATTTGAATTTCAACATTTTTTGGAGCAAAGCAGTAACAATGCAATTACAAGACAAAAATCTGGAGAACTAAACAGGTGCTAACTAGCTGTAAGTCAGATTGATGTAAGAGATCGCCAAGATGATTGTCTATACAATGATGGTAGCCTCAGAGCTTTAGTGGATGGTGAGATATGGAGCCTGAAAGTCAAAAGTTCCAAACATTGTTACCATTTTGTTTGGCCCTGTAGGTTCTGGTCCACCATTTGGGACCTGCACCTATCTTGAGAACGGGCCCATTCAACACAAAAAGGGTGGGAAAACTATCCACATTGATTTTTAATGCAGCTTCCCCCTCTATCTCAACTCTATAACCAGAGATCACTCCCCTTCTATTTAAAACCGCGGGAAAAAGGCTTTGGGCCCTAGGGAAAGTACAGCCAATGGCGCCACCCCCCCCCCCCCCCCCGGGCCCCTTCCCCCCCCGCCCCCAAAAAAATTTCACCCCCCCAATTCCTCTCGCCGCTGCCCCAGGCCCTCTTGCCCCCCCCCCCCCCGCCCCAGGCCCTCCCCTCCCCTGAAACCCCACTCTCCCCCCCCTGCCCATTACTCTTCCCCCCTCACCAGTTGCCCACTGCACCCAGGCTCGGATGGGCCACCCCGGGGGTTGGGGTGAATCCCCCGGGGGGCCCCCGACCCGCAGTGGGCCCTCGGAGGCAGTGCCCGTCCCCAGGGCCCGTTCCCCCGCATCTGGTCACTGAAGCCGGGCCCTGCGTCCCAGCGTCCCAAAACCGGGCCCGGAAAGCCGTTGGACTATGTCCCGACTCCAGGGGCTGGCCCCGGGTGTCAGGGGGCCGAGCGCGCCCTGTTTGGGCCCCTCCGCTGATTGCCCTGGCAAGCTTAAGGCCCCAGGCCTTAACCTGCCGGGCGCCGGCCCCCAAATGCTGACGTAGGCCCGGTGACGCACATCACCGCGCCGCCTTTGCAGGGCCGCATAGGGGCCGGGGGCAGTCAGAGCGCGGGACGGAGCCGAGCCAGGTAAGTGGCTGTTTTGTTTTGTTTTTTTTTTTTAATCTACCTAAAGGGGCCCTGACTACAAAGATGACCCTGACTACAAAGGGGACCCTGCCTACAACGGGGGCCTTGACTACAAAGGGGACCCTGACTACAAAGGGGGCCCTGCCGACTAAAGGGGGCCCTGCCTACCTAAAGGGGGATCTGACTACCAGAGGGGGCCCTGGCTATCTAAAGGAGGCCCTGGCTACCTAAAGGGGGATCTGACTACAGAGGGGGGCCCTGGCTGCCTATAGGGGGCCCTGACTAGCAAAATTTACTAAAGGGGGCCCTGACTACCTCCACAGTAGACTAAAGGGGGGGGGGGGGAATCTTCCTGCACACTAGCTAAAGGAGGCCCTTAACTACCTAAATTTACTACCTAAAGGGGCCCTAAACTGCCTGTATACTATTTTAAAAGAGACCCTAATGCTTGTTATGTACCTAAAGGAGGCCCCTAACTGCCTGAATACTACCTAAAGTAGTCCCCTAACATCCTTAATACTACCTAAAGGAGGCCCTAATTGCCTGTATACTACTTCAAGGGAGGCCGTAACTGCCTGTATACTACCTGAAGGAGGCCTTAACTGCCTGTATACTACCTAAAGGAGACCCCCTACCTGCCTGTATACTACCTAAAGGGACCCCTAACTGCCGGGTATACTACCTAAAGGAGGCCCTAACTGCCTGTATACTACTTCAAGGGAGGCCGTAACTGCCTGTATACTACCTGAAGGAGGCCTGAACTGCCTGTATACTACCAAAAGGAGACCCCTACCTGCCTGTATACTACCTAAAGGAGACCCCTAACTGCCTGTATACTACCTAAAGGAGGCCCTAACTGCCTGTATACTACTTCAAGGGAAGCCCTAACTGCCTGTATACTACCTGAAGGAGGCCTTAACTGCTTGTATAGAACCTAAAGGAGGCCCCTAACTGCCTGTATAGTACCTAAAGGGGGTCCCTAACTGCCTGTATACTACCTAAAGGAGCCCCCAATGCCTGTATACTACCTAAAGGGGGGCCTTAACTGCCTGTATAGTCCCTTAAAGGAGTCCCCTAACTGCCTGTATGTCCCTAAAGGAGGCCCTAACTCCCTTTTATAGTACCTAAAGGAGGCCCCTAACTGCCCGTATACTACCTCAAGGAGACCCCCTAACTCATAGTGGCCAACTTTTGAAAATGTAAAAGCAGGAGACTTCAGTGGGGGGGCCCGCGCGTTTAGCGCGTCTTTGGCAAAAATTTACATGGACACGCCCTTTCTTGGTCGGTATGCCACGCCCCTTCAAAAAAGCCACACCCACTCCAACCTAACTGCATAACGGCTTTGGAAAAAATGCCAGGTAGATTGCCCTTTATAGCCAGGTAGAAAACCCCCCATAAGCAGGTAGTGCCCCTTCCAGGCAGGGAGATGCCCCCTTGGAGCCACGTAGATGCCTCCTCTGTAGCCAGGTAGGTGCCCCCCTTTGTTAGCCAGGTAGGTGCCCCCCTTTGTTAGCCAGGTAGGTGCCCCATTGTTTGCCAGGTAGGTGCCCCCATTGTTGCCAGGTAGTGCCCCCCCTCTGTTGCCAGGTAGATGCCCCCTCTGTTGCCAGGTAGATGCCCCTCTGTTGGCAGGTAGTGCCCCCATTGTTGCCAGGTAGTGCCCCCACATTGTTGCCAGGTAGTGACCCAATTGTTGCCAGGTAGTGCCCCCTCTGTTCCCAAAGGTAGTGCCCCTCTGTTGCCATGTTTTTGTCCCCTCTGTTGCCAGGTAGTGCCCCATTGTTACCGGTAGTGCCCCCTCTGTTGCCAGGTAGTCCCCCCATTGTTGCCCGGGTTTAGTGCCCCCTTTTGTTCCCAAGGTAGTGCCCCCATTGTTGCCAGGTAGATGTCCCCTCTGTTCCCGGGGTTAGTGCCCCCCTCTGTTGCCAGGTAGATGTCCCCGGGTTCCCAGTTAGATGTCCCCTGTGTTAACAGGTAGATGTCCCATCTTTTGCCTGGTTAGGCCCCCTCTGTTGCCAGGTAGATGTCCCCTTGTAGCCAGGTAGTGCCCCATTTTTTGCCAGTCGAGCCCCCCTTTACAGCTAATAAAAATAAAATAATAAAAATCCACTACCCCACCAGGCTCCTGCAGCACGGCCGCTCCGGACGATTTCCTCAGGGCGCAGGGGGAAGTGGGGAGCAGCCGCGCGTCACTCCCTGCAGCCGCGCGGTCACTTCCCTGCGCTGCTGACCTTATGTGCGGGCAACACCGGGCCGCCGGACATACAGGGGGAGGAGGGAGGAGGGAGCGATCCCTCCTGCCTCCTCCCTGCACAGCGAGACTCCGGGGGGTGAAAGGGCGCGCAGGGCGGCCGCTTCACCCGCCTGTAGGAGCGGCCCGGCGGGCCAAAGTAGCGCAAATAGCGCTAACTCTGTCGCCGCGGCCATTTAAAGGACCCCGCTGCCTGCTGGCGGGGGGAGGAAAGGGTGCCAACTCCCCGTGGAGGGGCGGGAGGGGACCCCCAATAGCGGGACCCCCCCGCCAAAAAAGGGAGAGTTGGCATGTATGCCCTAACTGCCTGTATACTACCTAAAGGAGACCCCTAATGCCTGTATACTACCTAAAGGAGACTCTATCTGTCTGTTTTAGTACCTAAAAGAGGCCCTAACTGCCTGTTATATTACTTCCCAAAGGGGAAGCCCTAACTGCTTGTACACTACCTAAAGGGGTCCTTAACTGCTTGCAGTCTATATAAAGGGGGTCCTAACTACCTACAGCTTACCTAACTAGGGGAAACCACCTACCTACAGCCTAGCTAATTGGGACTCACCAACACCTACTACAGCCTACCTAACCGGGGTCCACTAACCTAACTGTAGCCTATCTTCTTTCCTAACTGGGGCCCCGTTATTACCTGGGGGCTATTTACCTACCCACCTGTGGCTAGGTACCACCAGCCTGCCTGGGGCTGGCCTACCAACTTATCCAGCGAGAGTCTACCTACCTAAAGAGGGCCTATCTAGTTACCTGGGGGCCTTGCCATTTGCCTACCTACCTAGATTCTTGCCTACCTACTTGGTATATAATTGTTGGGGAGCAAACCCATAGTTGTAGCATTATCTCCAGAGGGTTAGTCCTTTCCCCACCCTCCAACCCCTTAGGATACAAGGCCTCTAAGTTATGGCTTGTACCAGCTCTCCCACCCCTGGGTAGTTTGTACAGAGGTGGGAATAGGTAAAGAAATGCTGGAAAATTGAGGATTCTAAGATATTTGTGTGTAATTTCTGCAGGGATGAGTTGTGGCCGGGGGCAAGTCATCATGGCGGTGTGGAACGGATGGAGAAGAAAAGAGAATAAGAACGACTCATGAGAGAAGAGAACGACTCATCAGATAAGACGTCTCTGGTGAGTCCCTGATTTCAGGGGTTATTTTTTATATTGTAATGTGATGGTGACCTGAGCTGGTGTCTGACCTCTATGTGGTCTCTATATGGCAGTGTTGTAGGTTATACCTGAGCTGGTGTCGGACCACTATGTGGTCTCTATATGGCGGTGTTGTAGGTTATATTGGCGCGGGTATAGTGGCAGTGTACACGTGTCCTTGATTGTAAGAGTGAGGAAACACTTGACCCTCTGATAGGAGTTAGACTTTTACTTTCTTGCTGGTGATTATTTTAGAAGGTGGTGAGGTGCGTGACCAAGGGAAACGTGGAGGGGATATTGTATGTCAGCTGGTGGGGGATATGGATGGAGCTACTTAGCCCTGTGTCTATGATATGCTAGACTGACAAATGTGTGAGACAGATATGTGACTCACTTGGTATTGGGGGTACTACAATATACAGTGTTTTGCACAGTGTATTATGTGGTAAAATGGGCGCATTTATGTCCGAGAGGTCGGTAATATTTTCTTGTACAGTAGGGTGCCCCCCAAGATCAACTCCCCTGTGGGCCCCAGACCCGACACTGCTTGCACCAGTTACTCTCCCCCACTTAGTAACTTCTTACCAGTCATACCTGCGCCCAGGGGCGTTGCTAGGGTCCTAACGGAATTTTTCACGCCACATTGTGAACTGCGGATGTATTGTTACATAGAAACACCTTCTGTTCCTGTCACTAATTTTCTGCATATTCCACAAAGATCCTGTCCATCTCCTCAGCGTCATGTAAAATGAAAATAACCCCTGACAAATCTGTTTTTCAAAATTGCTCCCTTCCATATGACAGTGAAATACCCTAAATAACAGTCACTAAATAATCCACGATACATGGAGCAAATCTCCCCAGAAAAATGATTGTGACTAAAAAAACACTCCTACAAAAACCAAGACTCTAAACTATTACTACTTAAGGATCAAATAATCCTGCAAAATGCAACCACCACATGTGACTATCAGCTGTAACAGGCTCTGATTACATATACCACCGCCATACAGTGACCAGATAGTGGTTTAGTTACTAGTTGTATGTAAAATCTGCAGACATATAAGTGATTCACTGCAGTTTACATTTAGTGGACTCACAGGAGACATCATTTCTGATCAGCGTCGTTCACTTTCCCTTTTCTTCCCATCCGGTTCACACCTTCATGCTGATTGCTCCCGGCCAATACTCGTCCCTGAGGATTTGGACACAAATATCTTAGAATCCTCACATTTCCAGCAACTCCTTAATTATAGGTATAGCAGTCCCCTCAGTTAGACAGGTATATATGTCCCCTCAGATAGGAAGCTATATAGGTCCCTGCAGTTAGACAGTTATATATGTCCCCTCAATTAGGCAAGTGTATATATTAGGTTCCCATCAGTCAAGCAGGTATATAGATATTGTACCTTAGAAAAAGCAGAAAATATAAATATAGGGTCACTCAGGCTGGTATATAAATATAGAGTCACTCATGCATGTATATAGATATATGGGCACTCTCAGGAGGTATATAGATATAGGGGCACTCAGGCAGGTATATAGATATAGGGGCACTCTCAGGCAGGTATATATAGGGCACTCTCAGGCAGGTATATAGGGGCACTCAGGCAGGTATATATATATATAGGGGCACTCTCAGGCAGGTATATAGGGGCACTTTCAGGCAGGTATATAGGGGCACTCTCAGGCAGGCATATAGATATAGGGGCACTCAGGCAGGTATATAGGGGAACTCAGGTGGGCATATAGATATAGGGACACACATGCAGGTATATAGAGGCACTCAGGAAGGTATAAAGGGGCGCACAGGCAGGCATATATAGATATAGAGGGCACACAGGCAGGTATATAGGGGCACACAGGCAGTATATATAGAGATATAGGGGGCCCCAGAGGGAGTTTATAGATATATGGGGCACTCAGGCAGTCATATATAGATATAGGGGGCACACAGGCAGTATATATAGATATAGGGGGCACACAGACAGTATATATAGATATAGGGGGCACACAGGCAGGCATATATAAATTAGGGGGCCCCACAGGCATTATATATAGATATAGGGGGGTACACAGGCAGGCATATATAGATATAGGGGGCACACCGGCAGGCATATATCGATCTAGGGGGCACACAGGTAGTATATATAGATATAGGGGGCACACAGACAGTATATATAGATATAGGGGGCACACAGGCAGGCATATATAGATATAGGGGGCACACAGGCATTATATATAGATATAGGGGGCACACAGGCAGGCATATATAGATATAGGGGGCACACAGGTAGTATATATAGATATAGGGGCACACAGGCAGTATATATAGATATAGGGGCACACAGGAAGTTAAAAATAACAACATTTATACTCACCTTACCTGCTTCCCGTCCACGCCTCCAGCACCAGGACGCTCCTCGGGCGCACAGCCTATGACTGGCCGTGCGTCTGAGGAGAGGAAGCGTTGCGATGACATCACTTCATCGCGACGCTGCCAGCTGAGCAGCACGGGGCCGCGGCGGGTCCTCAGCGCTAAGAGGACCCGGCGGCCCCGCTGTGTCGGACCCGGAGCAGGTCCGACACTGTCACGGAGTGGGGGAGCGCTCGCTCTCTGCTCCGCAGAGGCCCTCAGCTGTATGTGCGTCCAGGGCACGGCAGCAACCTGGAGCCCGGCGAGGTTCGGGGCCCCTGCTTGCGCCCCTTAGAGACAGGCAGAGGTAGGCACCCTAGGCAATCGCCTACCTCTGCCTACCCGTCGTCCCGGCCCTGCATATAACCCTACAGATCACAGAGCTCAACTTCTCTCCTCTATCATATAACCCTATATATCACAGAGCTCAGCTTCTCTCCCTCTATCATATAACCCTATATATCACAGAGCTCAGCTCTTCTCCTCTATCATATAACCCTATATATTACAGAACCCTATAAAATGGGTTATATGATAAGGGGTTAAGATAGTAGATAAAATTGGGTTTTTAGGACCTAACCCTCACCCCAGCCGCGCAGCCCACAGACATCGCTAGTTTGCAGCCGCACCGTCCTCCGGTTCGCGCCATCGACTGAGACATTTGTTTGCTCTTATTAATATAAAATAGATGTTGTTATTCACGGGAAGAAGCATAAAAAGGTCAAAAGGAGAGAAGATGAAAATTATTGAATTTTACCCTTGCTTAGTTCATGCAAAGGAAATGTGTATTTGTGGCAGGAGTGTTCTGGAAAATAAGCTGTATGTGGGGAAGATTAATTGCGTCGTTTCCATCGCCGTTCTTGGGAGTTTAATTAGAATTTCTAGTTTTATGGTTATTTATTCGCTTTTCATGGTCAGCGCACTTTTTTATCCCTTCTCACGTTAATAAAGCGCGGCTGTATTTCTATATCGGGGATGAGGTGCTCTGCGCGCCTGCAAAGGTGGGGTAATGATCACCCCAAGGGCTTCACTATCCCAGTCATTGCAATTGCAGGCAGCTCTTACATTTATTCCACTACGTCTGACTTAACATGAATAAGTTACAATGAAGTGAAAGATTAAGGAGGCGGCGAACATGGGAGCCCTTGTCTACAAGCAAACGGGTCAATGGAGAATAGCGAGCGTAAGAAATTTATAGGTTAGGATCCCAGAGCCCTAATTTACCAGGCTGAAGATGCAGATCAGAGGGGCGCGGGGAGGTGCTCATTCTAAAGATGCAGATTCCAGCCTGATAGTAATTACCTGCTGCACAATTCAACCGTATTGATTTGCAGAAGGTGAATTCCAGGAATTCCTGTGACTACTCGGAGCCATTATTACTAGATATCAGATAAGGTTCATTGCAGGGGCCATACTGGATTAGATAATGTACAGATTAGGTATATAGGGTCTTATGTATGAAAACTGTCTAGAATTAAGACTGTCCTTGTTGCCCATAGCAACCAGTCAGACCTCATAGTTACCAATCAGAGCTCAGAGCAACCAGTCAGAGCTCATAATAACCAATCAGAGCTCATAGCAACCAATCAGTGCTTATAGTGCTCTGGAAAAATGAAAGCTGAGTTCTGATTGGTTGCTATTGGCAACAAGGATGGTTTTACTGCTGGACAGTTTTTAAATAAAAGGCCTATAGCCTTTAAAAGTAAAAAAAAATCTGTCTTACAGTTCATACACATTAAAAGCTACAAAATTAAGACGCTTGGTGAATACTTTTCTTATCCTGTACTGATCCTGAGTTACATCCTGTATTACACTCCAGAGCTGCACTCACTATTCTGCTGGTGCAGTCACTGTGTACATACATTACTATCCTGTACTGATCCTGAGTTACATTCCTGTATTATACTCCAGAGCTGCGCTCACTATTTGCTGGTGCAGTCACTGTGTACATATTTACTTATCCTGAAATGATCCTGAGTTACATCCTGTATTATCCTCCAGAGCTGCACTCACTATTCTGCTGGGGGCAGTAAAGGGTGTACATACATTACTTATCATGTAATGATCCTGGGGTTACATCCTGTATTATACTCCAGAGCTGCACTCACTATTCTGCTGGTGCAGTCACGTACATTACATTACTTATCCTGTACTGATCCTGAGTTTACATGCTGTATTATCCTCCAGAGCTGCATCACTATTTGCTGGTGCAGTAAATGTAATTATATTACAAAATTCCTTTACTGCTCCTAAGTTACATCCTGTGTTATCTCCAAGCTGCGCTCACTATTTGCTGGTGCAGTCACTGTACATACATTACTTATCCTTTTACTGATCCTGAGTTACATCCTGTATTATCTCCAGAGCTGTACTCATATTCTGCTGGTGCAGTTACGGGCACATACATTATTTATCCTGTACTGCTCCTGAGTTACATCCTGTAATTATATCCAGAGCTGCGCTCACTATTCTGCTGGTGCGTCACTGTGTACATACATTACTTTACCTGTACTGATCCTGAGTTACATCCTGTATTATCCCCCAGAGCTGCACTCACTATTCTGCTGGTGCAGTCACTGTTGTACATACATTACTTTATCATGTACTGATCCTAAAGGTTACATCCTGTATTATATTTCCAGAGCTGCACTCACTATTCTGCTGGGGGCAGTCACTGTACATACACTATTTATCCTGTACGACCCTGAGTTACATCCTGTATTATTCTCCAGAGCTGCACTAAACTATTCGTGGTGCAAGTCACTGTAAGATATTTACATATCCTTTACTGCTCCTAAGTTAATCCTGTGTTATACTCCAGAGCTGCGCTCACTATTCGCTGGTGCGGGTCACTGTGTACATACATTACTTATCTGTACTGATCCTGAGTTACATCTTGTATTATCCTCCAGGGCTACACTCACTATTCTGCTGGTGCAGTCACTGTGTATTATACATTACTTTTTCCTGTACTGATCCCTGAGTTCATCCTGTTTTAAATCCTCCAGAGCTGCACTCACTTTTCTGCTGGTGCAGTCACTGTACATACATTACTTATCCTGTACTGATCCTGAGTTACATCCTGTAGTATCCTCCAGAGCTGCACTCACTATTCTGCTGGTGGAACTATTTTGTGCATTTATGTTGTTGCTTGTACATGTTATGCATTGCAGAAAGTTTCTTCTTCAGTCTTAGATGTGTGTATGGAGGCTGTCAAACATCACAGTCTGAATAGTGGCCTAGAGGCAGAACGCTCCTCAGCTGTTATCCCATAAAATGCTTGCTGCCTTCTCCTCTGTACTCGCTTCGATCGCCGAAAATATGTACTTAAAATTTAATAAGCACAAAATGTTGGTTCTAAACAGCATTTTGGGTCAGATTTTTTAGTCCTGTCTAATACTTATCATAAGCTAGAAATACTTTCAATGGGCTTAATGTAGCTCAGAGCCTCAAGCCAATCATAATACACATGTTGTTTTTTGGCTAAGTTTTAACAAAAATGTTGTAGTGTTAATCGAACCTCTCGAACTTTTAGAATTGGAACCGAACAGAATATTTTACTGTTCGTTCGCGTAAAGTTCTAGTTCTAGTTTGACGCGCCATTTTCAGTTTCATTTTTCAGCGCCTTTCTGCACTTTTGGCTGCCATCCAATCACCTTCCTGCACTTTTGGCGCTATCCAATCACCTTTCTGCACTCTTGGCGCCATCCAATCACCTTTCTGCACTTTTGGCACCATTCAATCACCTTTCTGCACTGTTGGCGCCATCCAATCACCTCTCTGCACTGTTGACGCCATTCAATCACCTTTCTGCACTCATGGCACCATCCAATCACATTTCTGCACTTTTGGCGCCATCCAATCAAATTTCTGCACTTTTGGCCACCAGCCAAAAAGTTCTGCACTTTTTGCACCATCCAATCACCTTTCTGCACTTTTGGCACCATCCAATCACCCTTCTGCACTTTTTGGCTCCATCCAATCACCTTTCTTCACTTTTGGGTCCATCCAATTTCCCCTTCTGCACTTTTGGCGCCATCCAATCACCTTTCTTCACTTTTGGCGCCATCCAATCACCTTTCTGCACTTTTGGCTCCATCCAATCACCTTTCTGCACTTTTGGCAGCCATCCAATCAGTAAAGAGCACAGAGAAGTGTCAAAAATGTAATCACTGAGGTGTAGGGCTCTCATTGGCTGCTAAAATCCCATGACCATTTATTATATTTCACTGTATTGCCTTGTGGGAAAGCCATTTTCAGCTCACTCTCTGTACTGTACAGACTGCTCTTAGTTAGATAGTATTTTCCTCTCCATAGACAGCAATAGTTAGGGAGTTTGGTATTGCCGGCTGCATCTTTCCCACACCCAGAAGCTGTTATTTGGTGACATTTGCAGGATCACAAAAACGCTAACCCTCATATACATGGATATATATTATACAGAGGGCTTGGATTTGCTAAATCATACTCAGTGCCCAAAAGTTCTGTTTTTACAGTATTGGGGGTGAAATCATTTTATAACACACTGTTTCCAATTCTCCTATACAAAGAAATATATTCTAAATAGGGGTTGGTTGGGCTCTGGTGCAAAAAGTAAAATGGGGCTCCTGCCAGTTACCATGTACCATTTCCAATACCAGTGTCTTCTTATGTGTCAAAGGGGCTTTTGGGCCCCCTCAGGATGCAGGGCTCCTTAGCAGCTGCTACCACTTTACCTCCTATAGCTACACCCCTGCTTGCAAGCTGTCCTCATCTTTTCAGTTAGCCATGGAAAGGAATGAAGTATTTTAGTCTCTTTTTTCTGTCACTCTTAGGCCAAATGTTCTTCAATAAGTTGCTCCACGTCTCCAGGTTACTGTTATGGATGGTAATTCCAGCTTCTCCTCACCTGTATAGGTATAAAAATTAACCAGAACATCTTCTCCCATTGACTTTAAAGGGGTTCGAGTTTGACTTAGACTCGAACCCTGAACCGAACACCACTACTGTTCTAAGTTCTAATCGAACTAGAACATTTTACTGTTCGATCATCTCTATATATGATGCCACACCCCTCTCTGATGAAGCGCACCCCTTATTAAGCGATACCCAAATGTGTCTAAAAAGCATAAAAAATGCATCATAAATGTGGAGCATCACAGCTGCTGGAGGGTCCATAGAGCCAACAACACCATCCAGGGGCTCCCACAGAAGCTGGAGGGTCCATAGAGCCAACATTACCATCCAGGGGTCCCACAGCTGCTGGAGGGTCCATAGAGCCAACACCACCATCCTGGGGGCCCCACAGCTGCTGGAGGGTCCATAGAGCATACACCACCATCCAAGGAACCCCACACATGCTCTATTGGGGCTGAGGAATTACAGGTCGGGGTAGTACTTGGAAGTCTTGGTCCTGACATGTCGCATTGTCTTGCTGTAAGTTCCCGGAAAACATCTGGCTGCCACCACCAGATTGTGTTCTTTCAGCAGTGGTTGCAGGGTGTTTGTTCTCTGATGTTTCTCATCTGACACACTAACATCCATCAGTTCTATGAAGAAGAAAACATTACTCATCGGAGAAGACAACTCTTTGCCAATCATTGAAGATCCAATTCCAACACTGCCGGGAAAATTGGAACCTTTACTTGGAGGTGCAGTGACATCCGTCTGCTCCAGGCCCCAGACACAGTAGGGTTAGCAGAGGTGCAGTGACATCCGTCTGCTCCGGGGCCTCATACACAGTAGGGTTAGCAGAGGTGCAGTGACATCCGTCTGCTCCAGGTCCCATACACAGTAGGGTTAGCAGAGGTGCAGTGACATCCGTCTGCTCCGGGCCCCCAACACCGGAGGGTTAACAGAGGTGCAGTGACAACCGGCTGCTCTGGGGCCCCATACACAGTAGGGTTAGCAGAGGTGCAGTGACAACCGTCTGCTCTGGGGCCCCATACACAGTAGGGTTAGCAGAGGTGTAGTGACATCCGTCTGCTCCAGGGCCCCATAGACAGTAGTGTTAGTAGAGGTGCAGTGACATCCGTCTGCTCCGGGGCCCCATACACAGTAGGGTTAGCAGAGGTGCAGTGACATCCGTCTGCTCTGGGGCCCCATATACAGTAGGGTTATCAGAGGGTGCGGGTGACATCCATCTGCTCCAGGGCCCATACACAGTGGGGTTAGCAGGGGGTGCAGTGACATCTGTCTGTTCCTTGGCCCCATTTACTTTTGGGTTGAGAGGTGAGTGACATCTGTCTTTTCCGTGGCCCATATACAGGGGGGTTTAAGGGGTGCTGTATCTGTCTACTTGGGCCCTAGACAGTAGGATTAGCAGAGATACGTGATATTTTTCGCTTTGGGGCCCCAAATAAAAGTTGGTTTTGCAGAGGTTCAGTGCTCCGTCTCCCCCGTGGCCCCATACGCAAAGGGATATGTGTGCAGACGCCTTTAAATACCTTATATCCCCACCAAACCCCCCCCAAAAAGATTTCCCTTCATAAGCTACGTGTTGTCGACATCAGAAATAGGAAACATGCATAAAACATCCTAATGTGCGATACATATTGATATTATATGTGGTTTATCACTGGTAACCAGTTCGGGGTGACAACCATAAGGGCTGCTATAATATTGCCCAGTGAGCCAAGCCTCCCGGAATAATTTTTGTTTATACATATTCCCTTATGATCTCAAATTATCAGTTTTTGGTTGTGGCATTACTAAAACCAGAAGATCAGGATAAATTGTGTGGCCCCCTTTATGGTGCGCAGGCGGGATTTTATGGGTTGGGGCAATGCTGATTACAGTTTGATCTATGGGGCCTCCTGGAGCTCCTCCGCTTGCACACTGTTACGCTGCAGCTTAATGAGAAGATAAATGAGTTGCTTAATTTTTCTTGCCAAACATCACAACTTTTTTTTTTTAAACCGGGAATGATTTTTGACCGAGGGAAAAATAATGATTTCCAAGCCCAAAACAGGGTTTTTCTGCTTCTTGGATAAATTGCCATTGGAAAAATGATGCGCGGGATTAAAAAAGCTAATGTCTTAAAGGAAGGGAACCACAATTGGGCTACCGAAGGCTCACCCTTTGGGGAACCCGGGAGACAAAGGGGGTTTGCTAAGGGCCCCAGGGGCCCCGAAGTCAGCTTTTGGGAAACCCCAAACTCAGGGGGTTTTAGCTTTTAGGAGGTTTGGGAAGTCAATTTTCTACCCGGGGGGCCCCGCAGCCTAGGGGGCAAAAAACCCTTTTGCCAAAATAAAAAGAAACTATATTTTAAATGGAACAATGGTAGCTGGTGGCCCCCCTGCAAAAGCTTGCCCAAGGGGCCCAGGCTTCACTTGTTTACCCCCCCGGGCACACTTTTAAAAAGGGGGGCCCCTTTTCCCCTTTTTGCACTTGGGCCCCCCGAGTTAAGTTCCCCCTCTGCTCCTAACCCCCCCCCCCCCTCGGCACAAAAATTTTAAAATTTTAAATCCCTTTAAATTGAAAAAATGGGGGATGGGCCCCCCCACCTCTCTATTCAGAACGGAGAAATTTTCCCGGGGGTTGGGTTTGTAGGTTTAGGGTTTAGATTCCCCGGGCCCCTTTAAATTTATGGGCTTCCTAGCGATAGGCCCCAAAAAGGGAGTTTAGGATCCACTCTGCTCTTAAAGATACCTGTCGCTGGGTCACAGAGACTCATACAGCTATAGGACTGTGGTGAGGGGAGCATGGGGGACCCCCCTAGCTCAAAAGGCCGGGGGCACGGTTTCAAAATGCTGGGACCCCTGTAGCTCTCCACTGGGGGAAAATTTAAAGACAGGGGCCGGGGGGTTGGGGAGGCGCGGGAGGGTTTACCAATAGGGGGGCCACTTTAAACCCAGGCAGAAAAGGCGCAAGGAGGTTTGGAGTGGTTGGAGGGGTGCACGTTGTGCCTTATTTGTCTAGGACACAGAAAACATTGTCCCAGCCCTGGAAAATGATGACCAAGAGGAAGGATGAGCGTTTGCGCAGGTTCAGGTTATCAAGCCAACTTTCCGGACTTTGATTTTGCAACTTTTTTTCCATAAAGGACAATAAAGGGTTTCTCTGGAAAGCAGATTATTGTTTCAAGGTTTTAACAATTAGGTCTGTTTTAATGAAAGTTTCCAAAAGACAGCAAAACAGGGTAGAAATTTTCCACTCAAATTTACAAGTGATTTTAAAGTGTTGCTCGAAGACGTTTCTGTTCAGTTCAACAATGATTTGACTGAAAAATTCAGGGTTGGGGGGGACAAAAACCCCCCAGATTTTTTTTTTTTAAAAAGGGTTTTTCCAACCCCTTTGATTTGGCTTTAAAACCCCCCAAAAAGCCGCCCCAACTTTTTTTGACCTTGGGCATTTCAGGCCGTTCATCTTTTGGCGTCGCTGCAGACATTGGAGGCACTTCACAGCTTTGTTCCCAGCGCAACTTCTTCAAGTGCCAGGGAGCGGGGAAAACCTCCGCTCCCCGGCACCTAACCCTTTGATTGCCGCGGTTCAGGACCACAGCAAAATCAAAGGGCCCGGGAACAGTGCCAGCACCCCGGGGGACCGGGAGTCCGGGGTGTCGTGAAGAAGCCAGTGATCAGGGGATATTAAAGAAAATTAAAGTGCGCTGGAGGTTGACTATAAAATATATGACATTGGGGCATAACCACTATTTAGTGTCTTTTATTGCACATTAAAATACAAAAGAAAAACCTTTTGCAAGAGTTACGAGTCGCTTCCTCGGGTTTAAAAATTTAAAAAAACTTTACGCACAGGTGGCTTCTCCCCTTTCTTTGTTTGAGCTTGCTGAGGGGGCTTGCCCCAACTAACCCAGTTATATGTTGTATTGTTTGTAAAAACTTTTAAAAAATTTTTTTGTGGTTGTTTGGGAAAAAAATTTTTTAAAAAAAAAAAAAAAAAGTTGTTTTAAAAAAATTTTTAAAAAAAATTTGCTTTTAAAATTTTTAAAAAATTTTAAAAAAAAGAAAATTTAAAAAAAAAGGGGGGCCCATGTAACGTATTGAAAATAAACAAAGACGACTGTTAAAAGGCAAGGGGCAAAAATAAAAAAAAGTGTGGCTTAAAAGTAATTTTCGGCATTTGGTTAAGGGATAAAACATGTAGGAAATGGTAAAAAGACTGTCGGGAAAAAGCCCGCCTCCCGGGCCCCCACCGGGGTCGAGGCCCCTGACTTGGGGGTGTATCGTGACTTTGGCGCTGCCCCCTAGGGGTGCACAAGTTCAGCCGATCTGTTCCACTTTTAAACCCCCTGTCCACACGGGCACGGGGAGAACCAGGGAGGACGAAGAACACTTTCCCCGTCCAAAACCTGAAGGCGCCCCATTTTTAGTTTTTGTTATAAGACGGTCCTGACCGACTTATAACGGCCCAAAAAACCGCCTTGGGAGCTATTATTATAGACGAGTTTTGGGTGGAGGCCGTTAAGACGACTAACTCAGATTAAAGTTTTGATTTAATTTTTTTGGAGGGCACACTAGACGGTAAATTTTAAAAAGAAATAATATAACAGGGAAGGTCGGAGGGGCAAATATAAGTGGGTTTTCAAAAAAGGAATAAAATGTGCCAATTTCCCCTTTTGGTTGGCTTGGTGCTGGCCCAATGGGGGGGTTTTTTGGCCGGCTTTGCTGTGGTGCTCCTGGAAATGCTCTTGGTACCCCCCCCATGGACAACATTGAGCACCCCGGGGCCCCCTGCTTATTCTTGAGGGGACGCCACGGGCAGCCCCCTACACGCCCCAAAACCCCCCGGGGAAACAGTCATGAACCCCCCTCTGGTCATGCGTTTTGATAAAACACAAAAAGGCCCAAACGGGGGGGGCTTTGGCAAAAACCGAGCCGGTACACCATCAGAAGGCTGGACCAAATTTACGCCCGGTTCAGACCCCCCCTACCTAGGACTCCCTAAGTCCAGTTTGGATTTTTTAGTCCCCATGTGCCCAAAACCCGGAGTTGCTATGTTGCGGGGGTTTTCCTTTTTTAAAGAAAAAAATCCCCATGGACCAGTTTGAAGGATGCCATGAAATTTTGAAATATCGGAGCGTGGCGGCTGGGTTGGATTAATTGAAGTCTTGAAGCAGGGGGGTTTGAGGAGGATTGTTTTGGGGGGAAATTTAAGGGTGAGGTTCTTTTTCAGGTGTCCATATCCCTCTGGCAAATTCTATAAAAGAGCATTTAGTGGGTCTTGGCTTGTGGTTAACATGCAAATTGAGCTTTCCTGGGGGGGGGGGGCCATCGGAATCTGGCTAGATACAAAAATTGGAGTTGAAGTCTTTTTTTTTTAGTGAATCTTTCCTCACACCCCCCCCCTTTTGGGGCAAGGGGAAGCACCCTTTTCGGTGACCACCAGGCGCCCGGCTGCCCCCCTCCCCCTTTTGGGAAAAACCCCTTGGGGCATTACCGGGGTTTCCCCCCCCCCTTCCCTTGGTGGCGAATGGGGGAAGTTGAAAGGGTTGGAAACGCAGCCTCCGGGCGAAAGAAACCCTCCCTTTGGGTTCCCGGAACCGGGGGAAAATTCAGTTTGGGAGGTTTTGGGTTGTCTCCACAAAAAAAATGGGGCCGTAAAAGGGTTTGGGTTGCAGCCGCGGCAGGGCCCCACACAAACCCCAGGCATTCTTTTTTCCATGGGGGGAAAATGGGCCCCCTTCTCCGGCGAAGCTTGGCTCAGGTACTAAGGGTTTTCCTGTCCCGTTGGGGTCCCCCCGGGGCTGGCACTGCACCGAGGCCCCAAACCCAGGGCCGTCGGTTTGAAACTAAAAAACCCCCGGGTAAAAAGTCGGGGGGCTTGTAGTCCTGGGGACTGGACAAGGGGGGCCTTTGAGGGTTTGGAAAGGCCCCCCCAAAAGCGTTTGTCCAATCGACTGCAGAGGGAAACCCCTTTTCCCCCGGGTGAGGTCTGTCAGGGATTTTTCCCCGGGCTATATAGTGGGGAAAAAACCCCCTATAGTCCCAGGGTCCCCAAAAGGAAACATCCCCTGTTTTTTTTGGCCCTGGGGGTGGGCCAGGAGGGCAAATGGCATCCACTTTTCCCGGGCTCTGGCTTCAACCCCCGCCCCAAACCCGGTCCCCCCGGGTAGGGGAAACCTTTTGTCGAGCTCCTGTAGGGGCGACTTTTGTACGGGGGGCCCCTGGTTTTGGGTAAAGGGAGGCCGGGGAAAGGGACTTAGAAACCCCCCGGTTGGGGCCCTGTGGAATTTCCCGGTTTAAGAAAATTTAGTAGGTGTGGGGGTAACGCCCCCATCCACCCGTGGGTTTTGACCAACATTTTTAAAGCATCTGTTTTCAGGTCCCCATTGAACCGTTCAAAACGGGCCATTAGTTGTGGGTGGTACGGGCTGGCCACCAAATTTTGGCCCTGTATCAGCTTCCCAAAGGACCCCCATTAACTGGACATGAATTTGGGCCCCCCGGTCAGTGACCCTTTTCCGGGGAAAGGGCCCACTCGAGAGAAAATCTCCTTTTAAGGGCCCGGGGGCCCACCTTGTGGGCCCCCAAAGGGGCGACAAAAAAACCGCTTTCCGGGTCCGGTGGTTTAGTCTACTCCCTTCAGTATGAAGCGTTTCCCGGGTGCGGGGAATGGACAGTGGCCCAATTAAAACCACAGCCACCCTCCTGAAAGGCTCTTTCTATGATAGGCAGGGGGTTTCCGGGGACTTTGGGGCCTTGGCCCCCCCTTTCCCCCACCCCTAAAAGGGTTTGTGGGCCAACCGAAACGGCGTAGGCACCCACATCAGTCCCCCATCTTTGGCCAGTAAAAATTTTGCTGGGCCAGCCTTTTCTTGGTTTTGGGTGATCCCTAGGTGTCCGGCCATAAATCTCGTGCGAAACCCCCTAAAAACTCCCCCCTGAAGGGGATGGGGTTCCCAAACCAATCGGGGGTCCCTGGGCCCAAACGCCTCCTTTAAAACCCCAGTCGGACCCGTCACGGGGTTTAACACCCCGCCCTTGGGTCCCGCCCACCCCCGGGGGTTTTGTCTGGCCCCAAGGGGTTTGGTGTCCCGTGTTTCCTTGAGAGCTTTCAGGCTGTCGTCACCCGCAAAGGGCTGCCTAAAAAACCTCCCGGACTAACTGGCCCCAGGATGGATAAAGACGCCCTAATTGTCGGCCCCCGGGACCTATCTCCTGGCCCTCCCCCTCCCCTTTGGCATTTTACCCGGCCCCGAGGGGAGGTTTTCCGTCGGGCCCCGGGAGGGCCTCCTGGCCCCCCCCACTGCCGGACAAAAGCCACGCCCGGGTTTGCAAACCGTGGGGGGGGCCCCCTCCCCTGGGCGTCTATATAAGTCCCAGTCTCCCTTGGGCCAAACCTGGCCCCCCGGACATCCTTTTTTTGGGGGAGCCCTTTTGCTCTGGGGCCCTTTCCCCGGGGAACCCCCTTCCTCACCTGCATGTTTCCCCCCACTGCACGCTGCCCCCTGTCTACCCGGGCGTGGGGAGCCCTGCCCTGGGGCCCTTTTCCCGGGGAGCCCTGCCTCACCTGCATGCCCCCCCACCACAGCTGTCTGCCCCTTTTTGGGGTCCCCCGATGCCACACCAGAGGACAAGATTCCCGCGGGTTTACACATCCCCCTGCCCTATTGAAAAACCTGTTTGACCTTTACCCCTCTCCACGGGGTTGGAGGGGAAAACAAAACCAAATACCACCCCCCCCTTTCCCCCCCTCGTATCCCAAGTTAACAAAAATTGTCCACATTTTTAAACGGGGTTGGGGATGACACTTTTACATTTGGGGGAGCAGCCCGGGGGCTTGGGGCCCTAAAAAAACGGGAAAACCACCCCCCCCAAGTTTTGTCCTTAACAACACCGCGGGAAAATTTTTTGAAGAAAACCCCCCCCCTCCCCACCCCCTCCCCGGGAAACCAAAAAGCCCCAAATTTACCCCTTTGGCCACTGGGGGGGCCGGCCAATGCCTCCAATTCCAGAGACGCGGGGGTTTTTTTTCCCGGGGTATAATGCCCCTTTGGGGGACACCAGCTCAGGCCGCCCCAAACCAGCATTTTCCGCGCGGGGCCCCAAGAGCCCCAAGGGCCCCCCCCAACAGAGGGGCCTACGGTGACTGGCTGGTAGTTATAAAGGGGCCTTTCCCCCCACCCCCACAAAAAAACTTTGGGGGGCTCTTGGAAAAGGGGAGGGGAAAAGGGTAAAGGGAGGGGGCCCTTTTTCCCAAGCGCGGGGGAAAGGGGCCTTAAAATTTTCCCCCCGGCTGTTTGAAAAGGGTGAAAAGGTTGGGTTCCCCCACAGATGGGGGGAAGCATGGGCGGGGGGGGCCCCCTGGGCTTGGGGGGGTAGGGACAACGGGCCCTGCGGGAATTTTAAGGGCCCCCCAAATCGTTTGCTTCCTGGCCCCCGGGGTGCCCGATTTTTGGCATTTTCATCCGCGAGGTTTCTGTGGCGGGGGCCCCCCCTTTCTTTTTTTCCGGCACGAAATGTGCTGCGGGAGGTCCTCGGGGCATTTCCAAAAAACTGCTCCGTTGCTATAAGCCCTTCCCCCTGCTGGCCTGGTGATCTTTAACCCCGGGTCCACGATGGGACTGCTCTCTGGAGGGCCCGCATGGGGTTCGGCCCAACTGTCTGTGGGGCCCCCGCTGCAAACCCCCGGAGTTTTTTCTGTACATTCAGGAGTGGGGTTTTTGTACGCAAAAAAACCCCTGTTTGATTTTTCCCTCGTGGGTTCGGGTTTGGAAATCGCTGAGAAGGTCCCCAAAGAAAATCCAGGTTTTTCCCCTCTGGGGCAGGATTTTGAAACCGGACCCCGGCCCTTTCGGGAAAAAGGGTTTGCGGGGCGGAAATTTTTTTTTGAATGCCAGCAAAGGTGTCCAGGTCCCCAAATTTTAAACCCACAGGGAAATTTCCCCCCCCTTAATTTGGAAACCTGGGCCCAAGGGGGCTCTTGACTGGCCGGGGGGGGAACGGGGCCCTTTTTCCCAGCAAAGCACCTGTAATTGGGGGAAAGGGACCCGCTGTTTGTTTCCTCCGCCCACTCCGACGGTTCCCCAAAGCTGCCCCCCTCAAACCGCTCTAACTTTTCTGCAGTTTCCTCTATGCCTCGCGACGTTCTGCAGTTTGCTAGGGGGGCCCTTGTGGGCATTGAGGTCCCCAGCCTCAACTTAGCCGGGGGCACTTGCGGGAGAATAGTTTAAAGGGGACCCGGGCCCACGGGCCCCATTGAAAAATTTGCGCCCGGGCTCCTTGGGGGACCCCGAGCTGGACCCCCCCCCTCCCCTTTCCCATATCCATACCCTGGTCGGGGCCCCCAGCTCCTTGGCAAAACTTCCCCGACTGTTTCCCCCGGGCCCCCAACGGGTTTTGCCCTTGCCCACGAACACCCCTTCTTGCAACACGGGGTTTACTTGACACAAAAACTCCCAACCCGGAATGCACCAAAAAACCTTGTTTTTTGCACTCTGACTTGTTAGTGCTGAGTTAATTTAAGATACAGCAGAAAAAAAAACCTGCTGGAAAATTTCCAAAATGTCTGTGAGTACGGAACCCGCACTCCACCACTTTTGTCTTTATCCCCCCGGGTCTTTCCACCAATCTGGGGCCCGGGAAAAGCCTGCCCCCGGCCCACTCGAGGGTTGACGGCCTGGAAATTGGGGTTTTATCGTGACTTTTCGCCCGCCCCCTATGGGTTTCAACAAGGTAGCTAATACTGTTTTCCCCGTTAAAAACCCCCGTCCCATGGGGACAGGGAGGGCCAGGGGGAGGACGGCGAGAAACCCTTCCATGGGCCAGAATCCTGAAGGCTGGGCCCCCCGTTTCTAGTTTTTGTTATAAGACCGGTCCCCTGGAACCGGGCTTATAAAAAGGGGCCGAAACCAGCCTTTGGGGGCTATATATTAAGACCGAATTTCTAAAGGCCCTGTAGGGGCCCCATGACAAGACAGCTAAAAAAAATTAAAGTTTTAGATTTTTAAATTTTTCCTTTGGGGGGACACTGGACAGGTTAAAATTACGAATGATAATATATACAGGGAAGAGTCGGAGGTGCAAATATAAGTAAGGGTTACAGACCAAAAAGGGAGTAAAATGTTTTCCAGTTTCCTTTTGGTTTTGGGTTTGGGGGTTGGGCCCCCAAGGGGGGTTATTTGGCCTGGCTTTTGCGTGTGGTGCTCCTGGGTAATGCTCTTTTTTACCCAACCCCCATGGAAAAAAGTTGAGCACCCCCCTGGGCCCCCCTTATATTTTGTGGGGAAAAGCCCACGTGGCAAAACCCCCTTTCACGCCCCCACCACCCCTGGGATGGGGTTTTGAAATCCTCCCCCTCTGGGCAAGGGAAGGGTTTTTGATAGAAACACAAAAAAGGCCCTAAAAGCGGGGGGCCCTTGGCACAGAACCGAGCCGGGTTTGCACCAAACAGAAACCCTCAAAACCCACCCACCCCGGGAAACAGACACCCCCATCCCTATGGACTTCCTAAGTCCAAAATTTTGGGTTTTCCCCGGTTTCCCCTGCCCCCCCGGGAAAACCCGGGGGGGGGTGGTGGTAAGTGTGCGGGGGGGTTCCAAATTTTAAGTATGAACTCGCCAGGAACCAATTTTTAAACGGTCGCCTATGAATCTAAAATAAAATATCGGGGGGACTTGGGGGGGGGTTTTGGTTTTGGGTTAAATTTAAGTCCCTTTGGGAAAAATGGGGGTTTTAAAGGGGCATATGTCTTTTGGGGGTAATTAAAGGGGGATGAGGGTTTTATTTTAGGTGTTTCCCCATCTCCCCTTGTTTCGTTTTTCCTAAAAAAAAAAGCATTTTTCAATGGGCCCCTTTGGCTGTCTGATTTAAATTGCAAATTTAGCTTTCCCGGGGGGGGGCCCCTCTGTGAGATCTTTGGCCCAATTTCAAAAAAAGGAGTTTAAGTCATTTTTTTTTTGGAAACTTTTTCACAAAGACAATTAAACCCAAATCAAAAACTTTCTGATTTTGCCCCTTTGCTTCAGAGTTTTGAAAAAAAATTTTATTCCTGCCTCCCGGTCCTTTGGGAAAAAAAAAAAACCCCTTTTTTATTTTTAAAAAAGCCAAATCAATTTAGGGTTGTAAAACCCCTTCAAACCAGGCAATCAATAATTTCTTGCAGATGAGGGGGAAACACCCAAAAAGATCTTTTGAAAATGAGTATTGGGTTTTGGGTTTTTTCCGGGCCCTGTTGCAAAAGGGTCAGTCAGTCAGATTTCCTTGGAAAAAGCTACCCCCTTTGTAAATGGCCCCCGAAGCAAAACTGAAAACAGTGCAAATTTTAATTTTGGGTAATTGGATTTCCCTTTTAAAATGTGATATTAATACTTTCTTGGCCCGCATTATTTATTTTTGCGAAAAATTAAGTGGGTTTTTTACTGGAAAAAAATTTTGTGTAAGTAGTTTTTAATTTTCCCCCATGCTTTTTTACTGCTCCGTTTGGCTATTGTCCCTTTTTTTTTAGATTTTTACTGTTATTGTTATTTTTTTAGATACAATTTTTGATTTATTCCAAATAAAATTATAAGGGTTTTTTAAATATTTGGGGGCTTAAATCCCCTTTTTTCTTTTTGTTTGTGTATTAAAACTTTGAGTGACTTTTCCCCTAACTTGGGAAGGGATTTGGGTATAAATATCTAAATACCGGCCCAATGTATTATTCAGGGTCTTTTTTTTTGCTAAAATTTGTAAATGGCCTGCGGGTCCTAGCTCTCTTCTCTTGTTTTTTTTTGAAAAATATTGAAAAATTTTTAGTGCCACCTTTATGGCACTCGGGTAATGAAGGGGAAAGTCATCCCCTTTTTTGTTTAAAATTTTAAACCCCTTCCATTCTTTTTACCCGGAGGGGGCCACCAAAAAACCTTTTAAAAAGGGCCCTTTTCCCCCTATGAAGAACCTAAAAATTTCCCTTTTTGGGTTTACCCCCCCAAAAAGTTTGAAAATTACCGGGGGCTAAAATTCCCCCCAAAAAATTTTCCAAAATTGGCCCCTTCCCGGAAAATTTCCTGGAATGGGGGGAAACACCCTAAAAACAGATTTTGCCCGTTTAGTAAACCAGGGCTGGCTTTACCCCAGTCAAGTTGAAAAGGGTCAGTTTGGGAGGGGTGCCCTTTAGGAACAATTTCTGTACATACAATAGATGGCACTTCAGAGTCCTAGCTCTCTTCTCTTGAACTTATTTGAATATAATAAAATTTTAGTAGAGCATCATTGGGACAGGGCCTACCCCTGGGATGGTTCCCTCCCGGGTGAGGAATGTTACCCCTTTTTTTACTACTTTTAGGGCTGATATAGCAAACCGAACCTGCTTGACAGATTTAAAAATGAAAGGGCCCTTTAAAAAAATATCTGCAGATGGTTTTTGGTTTGATTTTTTTTCTCCCAGTCCTCCCCCCAAGGCTCGTGACGGGGGAAAAAACACAATTAAAAAAATGGTGTTCAGAGTCTAAACTCTCTCCTCTTGATCTTATTTGAATATATTAACATTTAAGTAGAGCAATCATGGCACAGAAGTCTCCACTCACCACATGGTGCCCTCCCTGATGAGGAATGTTACCACTTTTTGACTACATCAAGAGCCCGTTTCCCCGCAAAACCCTTTCCTGCTCTGCACTGATGAAAAACAAATACCTTGAAATAGCTGTCTGCAGATAAGTATCTGGTTTACTCCCAGTCATTCTCCATGGCTCAGTGAATGTATTTGAATTTTAGTGGAGTGACCATGGCACATGAATCTCCACACATCTACATAGTGTCTCCCCCCAATGAGGAATATTACCCCTTTTTGAGTTACATCTAGAGCCTCTTACCTGGCTAATCAGTACTCTGCTCTGGAATGCTGAGGAACAAACACCTCGAAATAGATGTCTGCAGATGAGTATTGGTTTGACTTTACTCCCAGTCATACTCCAAGGCTCAGTGACTTAAGGAACACTACATCCTATAGGTGGCACTTCAGAGTCGCAGCTCTCTTCTCTTGAGCTTATTTGAAAATTTTTAAATTTTTGTGGAGGAAGGGAAGATCTCTCCTTAAGGAGAGCACCGAACGAACGGCTTGTAGAGTTTTTGTTTTGCCTTTTCGCCCTCTACTTAGCATCTGCATATCACAAGGCATTAAGGGAAAGGGGCTGTGAAGCCCACAGCGCCCTCTGTTGGTTGTAACAAATCCTCAATTTGCTTTTGACCCACCGAGTCTTGAGAAAGCAAAAAGGATTTTTTAGCCAAGCAAGAAACACTCATCTTCAGACAACGCTGTTTGGGATTTTTGTCCCTCTTCAGTGCAGAGTAGAGAAGATACTGGCTGGCTGTGTGGGAGGCATCGAGTAGCAAAGGAAGGGAAGATCTCTCCTTAAGGAGAGCACCGAACGAACGGCTTGTAGAGTTTTTGTTTTGCCTTTTCGCCCTCTACTTAGCATCTGCATATCACAAGGCATTATGGGAAAGGGGCTGAGAGGCCCACAGCGCCCTCTGTTGGTTAATTTTAGTGGAACAGTAGTCTCCACGCACCTGCGTAGAGCCTCTACCTAATGAGGAATGCTACCCCTTCTACCTAGCTTACTAGTATTCCTCTCTTCAAAGCAAAGCAACTCTAAGTCATTCATCTTCATTCCCTCCTGCTCCCACCCCTGCAGTGACCACAGGAGTCTTCTCATCTAATCGGAACCTCTTCCATACAATGACCGTTGTCACTTTGTGACATTCCGAGGACGGAGTTTCTTGAATCGATTGTCAACATTGTAACTTTTTGTTTCTTCAGGTAGATGGAGTCAAATTTGCAGTTGGATGTGGACATTAATCACCCTCAAGTCACAGATAAGCCTCAAATTTTCTCAACTTAATCTTCTGGAACAGAGATGGGGATGTCTTGTTTAATTTCCTATGGAATCAATTCTAAACAAGGAGGGTGGGAGCTCCTGGAGGTGCGCACTTCACAAGCTGATGTGATAAATGACGTCTCGTCAACAGAAAACTCCTCTTGTCATTATGAGTTTCCAGCATTTGTGAAATGTTTTTGGAACGGACATCGAGGCCATAAATTATCCAATCAATTGTTAATAGCAAATAATATATCAATAGATGAAGGGACCATACTTGTATCATCAGGGCTGCAGTATACAGTATGGAGCCTAAAGGGCAGATCTTCTGGTGCATCTACCCCTTCAGTATTTAGGGTCCTCCAGATGGGCGTAACTATAGCCATAGCAGCTATGGCAGATGCTATGGAAACCAAAGGTTAAAGGGGTTTTCTCACTACAATGATCAACTTTCAACATATAGGGAACAGTAAATGAAGACTTTTACCAAATATATTGCTCTCTTGATATTGCCCCGGTCAGGAGACAAGAGAGAGTTTATCTGCTCTGAGTAACCAGGTTTGTGCTCTTCCCTCCTATCTCTGCTCTTTGTCTTATCTGATAGCAGGGAGTGATGTCGCCAGGACGGACGGTCAACAAATAAAATCTGGTCAGCACATCCGTTTTCAAAAATAGACGTATAGGGGCACACTGGTGTGGCAGTCAAAAGCTATGCAAACATAATATCAGTAGCACTCTATAAGCACTAAAAACGGTCAAAGAGGTCAAATTTTTTGGAACAGCATTTCTGTTAATATGAAACATATGAATAAAATTTGAGGTTCTTAGTGCACATTTTTTATCAAAACTGTAAATACCGACCTACCGTGGCAAGGTGACCCCAATTCAGATTACCTCTCTTGGGGCCACATGTATGAAAACTGTTTAGGTCTTAAACTCACTCTTTTGCCCATAGTAACCTATGGGCAAAAAAGTGAGTTTTAGACCTAAACAGGTTCATACATGTGGCCCTTGATGTCTATTCAGACCTCCACATTTCAGGATTAGAAAGTTCCAGCTATAAACCTGATGTGATTAAAAATCCTTTGCATGGAGGGTGAAGTGCATAAACCAGATGGGAAGTAGCCACCTCCCCATACAGACAGTCAAAAAACAAAATCTGGTTAGCACATCCGTTTTGAAGAATAAACATATAGGTGCACACTGTTGTGGCAGTCAAACGCTATGCAAACACAATACAATATTAGTGGCAATCTATAGGCACTAAAAAAAAACGGTCAAAGAGGACAAAAGAATTTTTTGGAACAGCATTCCTGCTACTATGGAATATATGAAAAAATCTGAGGTTCTTGCATGAAGTATAGATTTCCCACAGGATATACTCAGATCTACTGTCATAGGTCATTCTCAAATTGAAGGACTCTATTACTATATAGGTCAATGGGATCAGTCAGAATTTTTGGGGAACCTGTATATTATAGTTCTGTCTCTGTTCCTGAAACAATTTTTCCATACCATGAAAATTACTGGGGTCACCCTGATTATTCCTGACCCTCAGACAATAGCAGGGAGTATAGCAGGGGCGTTGCTAGGGTCCCAAAACATCCGGGGCCCTTACGTTTTTCTGAGTAGGGCTGGGTGCACACGCCATTTTTCAAGCCACATTGTGAACTGTGGATGTATTTTTACAGAGAAAAAACTTCCGTTCCTGTCACTAATTTTCTGCACATTCCACATAGATCCCGTCCATCACCTCAGCAGTCACTGCACAATGAAATCAGAGCTGACAAATTTGCATTTTCAAAACCTCTCACCTCCGTATGACCGTGCAATACCTAACAAGTCAACAAATAATACACCGAAACATGGAGGAAATCTACCAGACGAATCATTGCTACTAAAAAAACTACAAAACCAAGACCCAAAACTATTACTACTTAAGGATCAAATAAAACTGCCAGACTATGACTGAATGTGACCACCATATGTGACTATCAGCTGTAACAGCTCTGAAGATGTATATTAACCCATACAGTGGATCATATAGTGGTAGATACTAGTTGTATGTAGGCTCAGCAGAAATATAAGTTATTACACTGAGTTACATTTGGTGACTTACAGGAGACGCCTCTGAAGAGTTGTTCTCTTTCTCTTCTTCTTTTCCATATGTCCAGACACCACAACGACTTCTCCCGGCCACGACTCTTCACTGAAAAATTTACAAAACAAACATCTTAGACTCCTCACTGTATCAGCTCTTCTCTACAAATTCCTATCTTTGTATAAACTCCCCATCTGTAGCACCTCGTATGGTAATAATGTCCCCCTTGTGCCCCAAACGGCTATGGGGCTCCCACTTGTGCACCAAGTTTTAGTCTTGTTTTGTAAACCAGTATAGGAAGTAGTGAAATTCCCTGAGACAATATGTAGGCACACCCCCAAACTAGGTAGGCAGTCCTCAGTTACGTAGGTAAAGTAATAGGTCGCCCAATAGATAGGTATCTCGGTCCCCTATTTAAAAAGGTAGTTATATAGGCCCAGAAATAGATATAATAGAAATATAATCCCTAATCAGATAGGCCCCTGGGAAAAAAAGGCCC
>JAODAL010047900.1:0-29483 GCA_025379985.1 Phyllomedusa bahiana | reverse complement strand
CCTTCACTGTAGCATATGTATGGCATAGAAAAAAAAGTACATAACAGAAATGTCACTGCCTACATATAGATTTAGGGGGACATGTATGAAAACTGTCTTGGTCTAAGACTTTCTTTGTTGACCATTAAAACCAATCAGAGTGCCAATTTTCATGCTTTCAGAGCACTATGTGAAATGCTTTGGGCAACAAAGACAGTCTTACACCTAGACAGTTGTTATAGATGTCCCCCTTAGTATTTAAAGACTAGGAGAACTGCCATGTGGCAGTAAAGAGACAAAGTAAAAAAAAAATGATCACTTATCTCAAGTTTTGTAAACTTGCAAATCCCAACAAACCCACCCATCCGTCCCAAAACTATGCAGGACCCGACGACCAAAACCAATGAGAAATTATAAGAGTAAGATAAATCCCCAACAAGACTGTCAAATGGAAGCTAAGGTAACATTGTAATGGAAGAGGGAGCCAAGCCTAATATATAGTGTCTAGCCATGGACCACATAGGTCCACATGTATGAAAACTGTCTTGGTCTAAGGCTTTCCTTGTTGCCCATAGCAACCAATCAGAGTTCCCCTTTCATTTCATATAGTGCTCTGAAAAAATGAAAGGGGCGCTCTGATCGGTTGTTATGGGCAACAAGAAAAGTTTTAAACCACGACAGTTTTCATACACGTCCCCCATAGTTTTTCAAACTTTTTAAGAGTATTCCTTTTTAAATTAACAACTTTTTCCAAGCTGATGATGTTGTTTAATTTGTTAGTAAAATTAGTTATGGTGGGGGGGATATCTGGATCCACCTTTGAGCAATTAGTTTTCTTGCCATGTATAACATGTGGCTGATGCTGATGAGCTTAGAGGGTTCAAAAACTACTCAACCTAAGATACAATGGATTAGATCGGAAGAGACGGAAATGCAGTGTGTAATGAGAGACAAGATCTCGATCCAAAATAGACCCCAAGAAGAGCATTCCCACATCATGTGTAGTAATCCAGCATCCTCTATATCGTATTTAAGGCAGTGAGAGTCAGGTCTGATGCCAAATTTATGAAGTAAATGGGGAGTTTTATATACCTCGTGGAGTATGAGTTGAGAGAATCATTTAGCCTCACTCAAGGAGACTAACTTAGGGAGACCAACAATTTCAGACCATTGATCTTCTGTAATGGGTCCAATATCCACAATCCATTTATCCTTGACAGGAAGCATGGACTTATGGAGATGCTCAAATAGTAAGAGTTTATTAACACCTGATACAAAACCTTTTGTGAAGCAAGCTCCACAAAAACGTTCAAACCCAGGGGAAGATAGAATAGGAAAATTCACTGTTTTTACTTGACATAAGTAAGCATGCCTTAATTGATATTGGTAGAAAACTCCATGTGGAAGCCCAAATTGCTCCTGCAGTTGATCAAAGCTTTTTAAGGCTGAGTGATAGATTCACCTCTATCCCACACTTTATACATCAGCTTATATTTAGGGAAGTCAAAAGAGGAACATCCCAGACAGCCTGTCTCCAGCATATAACAAAGATATGGCAGATAGTAACCAAGGTTCGAGGGTTTTCTGCCTGGCTTAAGGATAAGGACAATGACTGCCTCTGACATTGAGTCAGGTAGATGATAAGTCTCTAATGCAGATTAGAAAACCTCAAGAAGTTTAGGCAGAAGGGTATTTTTTTTTCAAACTAGTACTTGTAGTTGCCCTACACTTCTTAACCACTAGGGGCTCAATCCCTTGTATACTATTTTACAATATGAACATACTGCAGGACAGTGTATTAATATGGTTGTCCTTTGGCAGGGTGTAAGAGGAGTAGTAACATGGCAGCTGTGCAAGCATTCATTACGCCCCTGTCTGCCATCTGCCATGAAAATGGCTTGACACTCCCTGATCTCGTCACATGGGGGCTGATTGTGGACCATTTCTCTCTTCTTTAGATGCTGTGATTGATGCAGCATTTAAAAAGTTTACAGGAGTTCACCGGGTAATTTCCGATCCCGGACAGTAGCATAAAATCCTGGTTGTAACTAACAGCCTTTACCTATATGGAACATATGGCACAGCCTCAGCAAGTAAGCCTGCTCTATACCCATTAACTATACAGTGATATGTAGGTACATCATTTTGCTTTAAGCGGTTAAAGAGACTGGGTCCTCAGAAAACAAATTGACCACAGGAAGATCCTGAAACAATCATCTGTAAACTGTATGGGAATTTGGCCTGCAATGCCAACAGAGAGATAAATCTATTACGTGTCACTCTTAGCATTCAATAGTATGGCCATTTAGTGACTGATTTGCTGAGTCCTTTAGAGATAGAGATAGTAATTGTAGATTCTCTCAATTCTGTATAATAGATGGGGGATCCTGAAGACGATCATATTACTACCTACTATTGTTGCCAGATTCATTTACCATCTTTTTCATGAAAAAGTAAACAATATAATAAATACCCCTGATATAATACAAAGCTGCCTTGCAATTCTGTCTATGGGTATGGTACAGGAAAAACTATAGAGGAAGGTAAATCAATAGTTTTAACACAAATATAAAACCACAGTTGAAAAATACACACACACACACACCATTTAATATAAATAATATGGTAGAAAATGGAAGTTGTACAGATTGTAGATTTAGTGCTGCTTTGTTCTGTCATGCCAGATTACAGTTGTGCTCTGTGAACCAAAAGCTCTTGATAATTTGAAGAAAGGTTATTAGACCTCAGTAGAATGTTTGTTCTGACAGTGTCGATAGTATAATCTTTGGTGTTCCTATAAGTAGCCACAAAGATTTCAACCACCTTTGTGTTCTAAATTATATGAAGTTTTATTCTTCATTCAAACCTTTTTTTTTATATAACAAAGAAATGACAAGCACTTAAATGGGACATGACAAAAGATGACATGTCCGCACAATATTCTCAATAGTCTCAATAATATCTAAAATCTCTGGGATGAACAAATAACAAAGAAAAATTATGTTCTTGGTTATAAATTTTCTTCATACGGTAGTAATTTGGCCCAAACATAACCGAGAAAGATTTCAGAAACCCAAATTTTCAACTGATGGAAAATTGTTGGCAACCTTCAAAATCTGCCAAGTCAGCACGCTAGTAATTATAAATCCAATTCCTAATAGGGCAGTAGAACAAATATGTACACTACTTATACGTAGTAATACATGGGGTAGAAAAAACAATTAGAACAAGTCTAAGTACAGCTGAGTATGTGGTGCGCCTGATAGTCCTGCTCATATGCGCCTGCCAATGACCGCACAAGTTTGTCAATATACCATGTGGCCATTGGTGGAAGCATCAGAGATGGTTCTATCAGCCCCACCTATTTGTACATAGTAAGCTATTCCTGACACACCTGTCATAACTGATATCACCCTGTTGTTTTCTCATTCACAATGCTCATATTACTATAGATAAATTTTATTGTTCGCTGATCTAAAAATCTGTTTTAATGTGCATGATATGTCAGACTTGTCTTTCTACAGTGATTTCCCACCTCTTTCTACAGTGTTACCCGCTGCAGAGGGTCTCACAAGGAAAGCTTATATGTTTATGCCCATCAGATTAGGGAAGACTGCCCAAGTAAGATGTTTTGGATCACTTATTTGAGTTAGTAAATCACTGTATATATAAGGTTCCCCTGCTAATAGGTGGTGTTCCACCAGACTTGATAATAGAAAAGGAGTTATTCCTTCACAATTAAAAAGGGATAGATTGAGAAGTTAGAAATCAGGTTTTTAAATAGTGTGTATCGAGGTTAAGTGTTATACATAATAAAAGGTAAGTTTTAGTGCTTTATAGATTGAGGACTAATAGAGTTTATGTTTGGCCATGGCAAAATAGTAAATTTAGTTGATATGTCAGACCTGACAGAGTTCCAAAGAGGAATTATTGTTGGTGCTGGTAAAGTGAGGCGCTTGTGATGTTTTCAAATTCTCCTGATGCAGTTTAAGGCTCGAAGAAATCCTCATTATGGTCTAGATGAAATGAGTGAAATAAAAAAAAAAGTGAGAGCAGCATGGTTATTAATGGTACATAATTGGATTGCATCCACATTACTAGTGAGTCAGTACTGGGCCCTACTTTCTTTAATATATTTATAAATGACATTACAGAAGGATTACACAGTAGAATATCAATCTTTGTAAATGATACTAAACTGTGTAAATTAGTTAACACAATTGAGGACAATGTTTTATCATAAAGGGATCTGAATACCTTTTAGTCCTGGGCAGAGAAGTGGCAGATGAGGTTTAACACAGATAAAGGCAAGGTTATGCACATGGGAAGGAAAAATTACTTGTTAAATGGAAAAAACTCTGGATAAAACTGACATGGAGAAGGACTTGGGTATTATAGTTGACAGTAAACTTAAAGGAAACCTGTTAGGTGGGATATGTTGCCCTTTCTGAGAGCAGGATGTGACGATAGAGGGAGAAAAGCTGAGCTCTGTGATATTTAGGCTTATTTGGTTTGAAGCAGGATTTCTCAGTAAAAATCTGTGAAACTGAAAGTACTGCTAAACCCTCCTACATACAATGATTGACAAATCTGTATACACACCGATACAGGGAAAGGTGTCAATCACTACTGTATATGTGGGCGGGAGAAGCATTGTCTCCTAAGGAGTCCGGTCAGTATTTTATTGCTTTTTATTCAGAGATCCTGCTCCAAATCATATAAACCTGTATATCACAGAGCTCCGCGTCTTTCCCTGTATCATATCCCGCTCTCAAAGAGGGTGTAACAACCTTTAACTGTAACAGCCAGTGTCAGACAGCTGCAATGTCACTGTTAATTTAATCAAATAATATACTGTAAAAGGGAGTACACCGCTCACATGTTTATAAATATCGTATTATATGGGACAAGACTGAGGATATAACACTTGGACACAATGTAAAGTAGCTAGTGGTTGGTTGCTAGGACCCCCAGCCATTTACAGGATACCCAGGACGTCCTCAATGGATTTAAGGATTGTATTTGGCAGAGCGACATGACATGGCTCTGTTGCGATGTTGAATCCCTGTACACGTGCATTCCCCACCAAATAGCCTTACGGGCGTTGGATTTTCATTTTCACCAGTTTGGTCAATATTCGGAGGAAATCATCACATTTAGTGTTTCTGTGGCAGACTTTCTCATGACTCATAACTATTTTTCTTTTGACCGGGTCATCTATTTACAGATACGTGGGGTGTCAATGGGTGCCAAATTCTCACCATCCGTGGCCAATTTGGTCATGGCTTGGTGGGAGTATGTGCACCTATACACTTCCACAAATCCTTTTGCTGGTTTTATTTGCTGGTATGGCAGATACATCGATGACCTCCTGTTTATTTGGGGGGGCGATGTGTCTGCCATACCGGCATTTATTTCATATTTGAACAGTAATTTATTTGGTTTAAGTTTCACTCACAATGTGGGTGAACAAACCATACAATTTTTGGATTTGACCTTAACAGGGATAGTGGGCCAAGCCATTGTTTCCAAGACATACCGTAAAATCACTGCTGGGAATACCATCTTACATTTTAGGAGTTCACACCCCAGGCATACTCGCCAATCTACCCCAGTGGGGGAAATGACAAGAGCAAAAAGAAATTGTAGCTTACCCCTGGATTATGAAATGGAAAGAAAAAATATTTGTGAGAGATTAAAATCCAGAGGCTATCCAGAGGGGTTATTGACCCGTGCCACTAATGTGGTGGACAGAAAAGACAGGGGTTCTCTTTTGACTCGCGACCGAGACATGTCGTCCCGTTCTCTGCCAAATAAATATAACTGTACTCTGGTCTTGGATCAGAGTAATCAGTTTTCACAAATTCGCAAGATTTTTCTAAAACATCTTTCTATCCTGGGGGAAGATCCGATACTGGAGACTGTACTCGCTGATGGATGCAGGGTGGTTTCTAGAAAGCCTCGTACTCTGGGAAGCATTATCTCCCCTAATATGGTACTTTCTAATCAGAATACAAATCCCCCCAAATCATGGTTGCGGTTTATTGGTTTCTTTAAATGCGGCTCTCATCCATGCCGAACCTGTAACTATGTTAATACAGGCCAAGTGTTCTCTGACAATCAGGGAACCAAGGTCCATAAAATCCGTCAATATATTAACTGTAATTCACATCATATTATCTATGTGGCCACATGTACCATTTGTAATTTACAGTATGTAGGCAACACTACAAGAAGGTTGAAAACACGATTTTTGGAGCACCTGAACGATATAACTAATTCATCTAGTCGCAACCGATCAAATTTGTCTCTTCATTTTAGGGAAATCCATAACTCCAACACGGGGGGCCTTAAAATTATGGGCATAGAAAGGATTGTTAAACCTCTTCGTGGGGGAGATGTGGATAAATTATTACATGATAGAGAGGCATTTAGGATCTTGACTCTATAGTCTTCCGTACCCAACGGGCTCAATCTCAAGCGTGAGCTTATGTTTCACTATTGAATTTTGGACCACTTGGGTCTGTGGTGAGGATGCCTCTCTCTCTATGTCTCTACATTTACATATATATACAAATTTTTTTTTTCTTGTAGTCGCATCTTTGCAATTTATTTAAGATTGATTGTATATATATTGCCATGTTAATTCCTGGAAATAACTGCATAGTATTGTGTTTTTTTTACAACTATTAGTTGATTTACCTGGCTCCTTATAGATCGTGCTTCATGTCCCTTCCATGACGTGTTTGATTCCAATATCAGTGGCACTATTGTTTGACTATGCGCACGCGCGGATTCTGCCCTCACCAGCAGTTGCTTGTTTGGGCGTAATGCGCATGTCATGCCATCACTTCCGGTCAGCTGTTTGCGCTACCGGAAGTATACACGGAAAATGGAGGAACTTGCAGCCCGGTGTTTCAGGTGTGAGTACTTTCTATTTTAATTAAGTATATATAAAGTATACAATTGCATTTGTTTTTATGCTATGACTAAGGGCGTTGTATCGCCCGAAACGCGTCAGGTTTAAATTTGGGGATTCGTTTCACTGCGGAGGTGCGTGTTTTTACATGTCGCAATAAACCTTATTAAGTTTTATTATGGAGACTTGGACCCGCTGGATTGTTTTTTCATAAAGTAGCTAGTGTGCAGCTTGTATAACAGTGTAAATTTGGTGTGCCCTCAAAATAATGCAACACACAGTAATCAATGTCTAAACCTCTGGCAACAAAAGTGAGTACACCCATAAGTGCAAATGAACACATTGGGCGACATTTATCAACGTTGGCGCTAACAGGCCAGTTTTAAATAGCTTTAGGCAATGCAGAATGTGCCACAATGTATGAACCAGTTTTCTTCTGGAGTTTATACATACAGTTGCAATTTAGTGCCAACAAAACAAGTCTAGCTCAGGCAGACCACCTTTAACTGGCTGTTCTAACTGTTCTGCGCCTAGAGATGAGCGAGCTGTAAAAAATTCGGGCTGAACCACGAATTTTGAGAAATTCGAGCTGAACAACAAACTGAACGCCAAACCCCATTAAAGTCAATGGGAGATGATGCTAAGGTTAATTTTTATACTGACACAGGTGAGGAGAAGCCGCAATTACCTTCCATGAGAGTAGAATGGATACGTGGAACAACTTGGCTCTAAGAGTCACAGAAAAAAAATCACAGGCTAAAATAATTCATTCCTTTCAGTGGTTAACTGAAAAGATGAGGACTGTGTAGCTATACGAGGTGCAGCGGTAGCAGCTGCTACAGTGTCCCTTTGACACCTAAGAAGATGCCGGTATTGGAAATGACACATGGTAAGTGGCAGGAGCCCCCTATCACTTTTTTCATTAGGGCCCAACAGCATCATATATGTGGGGACAGCAAGAACATCCCAACGGGGAACATGGAGGTTCAACTGGCAGGGCTGTAGTTATATGGGGTGCAGTGGTAGCAAGGGCTGCCGTCAGTCATCTATTAACCATTTCAGGACCCCATACAGCTAAATCAAATAGGGCCCCCACCCATTACTAGTTCCTATATTTAAACATATCACTGGGCCCCTTTTTGATTAGGGCCCCTGACAGGAGTACTGCCCTACTGGCACCCGTGCCACTTACCATGTGTCATTTCCAATACCGGTGTCTTCTCATGTGTCAAAGGGGCTTTTGGGACACTTCAGGATGCAGAGCCCCGTAGCGTCTTCTACCGCCAACAGTGACAACAGGACAGTACTCCTGTCATGGGCCCTAATCGAAAAGTGGCCCACAAATTTGTAAAAAAAAAAATAGGAATTGGTAATGGGAGGGGGCTCCATTTGATTTGGCTGTATGGGGCCTAAAACGGCTAATAGATGACTTACGGCAGACTGACTGATGTTAATATATTCACATTGTGAAGAAGACGTGTTACAGATTACTAGTCAGTGACATCAGCAACTGGGGCAACAAAATCGTCCGAGATCAACGCTTGATTCATTTTGTTAAATGTCAAACGATCCACATTCTCAGGGGAGAGACGGATACGTTTGTCAGTTATCACCCCGCTGGCTGCCAGGCCGGCTAAAATTTGTATGGCGTGTCGAGCAAGCCCATGCCATTCATCCATTTTGGACACCCAGAAGTTGAATGGGACCAAATCAAGTCCAAAAGCATCGGTGTTGAGCCACAGGTAGTAATGGACAATGCTCTGAAGGCGTTCTCGGTGTGTCCGAATGCTACCCTGCCTTGCAGGTGTTGGTGAGGTGGTAAAAACTGAGCTAAAAATGTTAACCAGTGCCCTTCTGCCACACTGCCTGCTGCCTCTGCTGCTGCAGCAGCTACTTGCCATTCTACTGCTGTCACGTTGCTGATGTTATTCCACCGTGACATTAGAATGTGAAGAAGACGCAACAGATGTCTCGAGTTGGTCAATGAGCACTGTCCTCAAATTCCGGCATTCTTCTATCAAATTGTGTGGGTGGAAGGAAAATGCTCACTTTTGATTTGGAACATGCATCAAGGAGGGTGGCCACCCAGTAATTGCTGTTCATTTTGATTGCCTTGATGCATGGGTCAAATTACAGGTAACGTAGCATCCAAGCACTCATGTGAGATGCTGCCAGGATCTCCCAAGCCTCGGGGTCGAGAGGCACTAACCAGATCTTCCTCCTCTTCTTCCTCATCCTCCTCTGAAATCTGTGTCAACCTCTTAACACCGAAGGATAATTGGTACTGGTGGTGTCCACCACTGCCTCATCATCCTCTACTTCCTCATCCTGACCGTCACCAAAGGCCTGGCTAGCGTCATGCCCTCTAATCTGTGAGCTGAACTGCCATCCTGGACCTCTGTTTCCCAATACAATTGGGAAACAGTTGGGCCTACTACATCCTCTGATGAGTAAGGATCTGTGTCCGACTCATCCTCCTTCGTCACTGTCGGGATCTGTTGCCGCAGAGAGTCCAGTTAAAATATGACCACAGTGGTCATGCTGACAACGCCATTGTCCTGACTGACCATTTTGGTTGCGTCTTCAAAACTGTCAAGGATGTTGCAGAGATCTTTCATCTGCCTCCACTCTCTATGGCTCAACACCCCGAGGGGACGCACCACTGCTCGTCAGGCCATGCGACACTTCATACTGCATAATGACATTACGCTGTTAGCACAATCGCTGGAGCATGTGGAGGGTGGAATTCCAGAATGTTGCAATGTCAACAATGAGACGGTTGACGGGAAGGCTTAGATCACACTGCAATGCTTCCAGTCCTGCCGAAGCAGGGTACGAATGCCGGAAGTGTGAGCTAAGACCTCGAGCCTTCCTCAGCAGACAGTTAAGACCCGGGTAGCACTTGAGAAATGTCTGCACAACCAGACGTGGGCTAGGCAAGGGACGTGCATAAGTCTACTGATCCTAAGGATGGCAAAGAGATTTCTCCTGTTTTCGCACACCACATTTCCTGGCCAGGTTCTTAGCACCCAGCCACTGGTAGGTCTGAGTGTGCAGAGCCGTCCACAACTCTTGACCTTTGTGTTGACGGTCTCCAAGACATATTAATTTCAGAACGGTCTGGTTTCTCTTGGCACATGATGCTACCCGTGGAGGTTGAGGATCAGGATTCTGCACCATCCCTGAAGTGTGGAAGACAGTCGGCCGAGACCCATCACCAGAGGTACTGTCATCCACCCAACTCACTCAGTAAGCAGTCAGTGAGATGTAATGCCCTTAAAAATGCTTACTAGTCCACGTGTCTGTAGTGAGATGGACTTTGGTGAACACAGATACAGCCAGCGCACTGGAGATCTTTTCTGCAATATGGCTGACCATGGCAGGGACGGCTTTTCTGACAAAGAAATGCCTGCTCGGCATCTAATATTGGGGGCATGCCAGGGCAATGATGTGGCGGAACTCATCTGTGTCCACAAGGCACAAAGGCAACATTTCCAAGGCCAACAGCCTGGCTATGCCAACATTCAGGCTTTTGGCTTTGGGACGGTTGGGATGAAAGCACTTCTTATGCTCCCACAACTGGTACACAGAAGGCTGGCTGCTGGACTGGCCACTGTATGGCGTGTAGGTCAGACTGGTGGAAGGGGAAGGTGTAGACTGTGTTGCTGGTTGGTGGTGGGAATCGGCTGACAGTGTCTGGGAATGGGGATGGTGCTTGCCGATGCTGCTCCGGCACAACGGCAGCAGAGAACTGCTTGGGCTTGGAAGTGGCGGAGGAGGAGGTGGCGGCATAAGAGGTCACAATGGTTGGAAGCCCATGCCCTCTGTGGCCTTTTTTCACCAAGTGACACTTCCAAAGCAATTCATGCTTTACATCCATGTGCCTGTTCATGCTAGGGGTGGTTAAATTATTTAGATTCTTTCCTCTATTGATGCATTTAAAGCAAAGCCAGCATATGACATCGGTCGGCGAATCTGAGGCTTGATCGAAAAAGGCTCAGACTTCACAGGTCCTGGACCTCTTCGACGGGGAAAACCTTGTAGCGTTGTTCCCGCTGCCACCACTGACCATGGCTGGTGGAGTAATGTCAGCGGACTTGTGTGACCACCCTCTCCCTTTCTGAGGCTGGATCCGCACTGACACTACCTCATCCTCCTCCACTGATAATACGCTCGCCAGTTGCTGCTCAAAAGACCACATTGGATCTGCAGTGTCCTCATCACAGATGACTTCCTCTTCCTGACAGTCTACATCCTCAAGCTGCGGGCTAGAAGTCACAGGAACTGCGAGGCATTGCTGACCATTTGGGATTTCTGCGGTTGGACCAGCTTCCTTCTCCTCCTCTGAGGGCAACAGCGATTGGGTGTCAGAGCAGACAAAATCATCCTCTTTGGCCTCATGATCTTTTGAAATGCCTTCTGACCCCAACTGCATTGTGTCATCAAAGAGCTCGTCAGAATATGAATTATTGGGAGCGTTCTGTACATTGGCTGACATTTGGGCTGTGTGTGCTTCCGGTTGGACTGATGATGATGATGATGACATTTGTGGCTGTGACTGAGAGAACGAGGAGGTAAAACCACTTGGTGCAGGTTGTGTTAACCACTGAAGAACAGATTGGCGATGCTCTACAGTAATCAGATGCACAGGGAGCCGACCAAGCGATGACAGGCTTGACGGTCCTGCAACTGACGATGTGCTCGCTTGTGTGTTGTCCGGAGCACTGGAAGGAGCGCCTTGTCTCCTACCTGTAGCTCCACATCCTACGCCCCTACTTACTCGCTTACCACCTCTAGTTCACTATATGTTCAAAACTATAAATATTTAAAAAGTCAAGATTTGTTCACAGTCTCTTGTTGAAGAACTGTTCAACAGTGTTCTTAAATGGCTATACTTTGCATCTGACAAATAGGATTATAAACAGATTTTTTTTCTATGGAATATCTGTGAAATGGGGTCTTATGGAAGAAACCTGACAGCAAATCAACAGTGTTTGTAAATGCCTATAGTTTTCAACTGGCAAATAGGATTATAAACATAATTTTTTCTATGGAATATCTGTGAAATGGGGTCTTATGGAAGAACCCTGACAGCAAGACAGCAAATCAACAGTGTTCTTAAGTCCCTATGCTTTGCAACTGGCAAAAAGGATTAGAAACAGAATTTTTATATATCTGTGAATTTATAAAATGAGAAATGGGTCTCCCCGATCTGTATCTTATGGAAGAACCCTGACAGCAAGACAGCAAATCAACAGTGTTCCTAAGTCCCTATACTTTGCAACTGGCAAATAGGAGTAGAAATATAATTTTTCTATGGAATATCTGTTAACGCTGTCTTATGGAAGAACCCTGGCTGCAACAGTGCGACACAGAACTCTTCTTGAATAAAAAAAATAAATAACTGCAAGCAATAGTATTAAAAAAAAGATTTCTTTCTATGGAAGATCTGTTAACGCTGTCCTATGGAAGAACCCTGGAAACAACAATGCAACACTTGCATTTCTTTCTTTGGCAGATTTGCTGATGATGTCTTCTGCAGTGGCTGGACCCCCAAAACAGGAGAAATTAACTTTAGGGCACTCTAAATAAAGATGGGAAAAATGCAGCCAGCTATACAAAACTATACACTCTACATAAGCTATATAAAACTCCCTAACTCCCTAACTTGATGTGTATGATTCCCTAAGCTAGCTGTTCCCTCCCCAATCTAACTAGTAGCTTTTCCTGTGTAAAATCACTAGAAAATGGTGTCTCTGCCTGCTGTCAAACAAGCGCACAGAGGCAGCAGTGTGTTTAGTACAGAGAATAAGGTCGAAATGGCATTCAATAGGAAATACAGTGACATACACATAAGACGGTCATGTGATTTTAGCAGCCAATGAGATCCCTACACCCTCAGTGGTGACGTTTTTGACCCCCATCTGTGCTCTGCACTGATTGGCTGGCTGCCAAAACTGAAGGAAGCAGCTGAAAGTGAAAATAAAAATGGTGTCGAACGCATGTCCCGAACTCGAATCTTACAGAACTTATGGTAAAATTTTGGTTCGGTTCGGGTTCGGAAAATATATAAAATTCAACTCAAACTAACCTTTTTCCGAACGTTTTTTTTTTTTTTTTTTTAAATCATGGAAGTTTTTATTTTCAAAGTAAAATAGGTATACAACAAATATATCTTTCAAAAAAGACGTAACAAGAACACAACATTAACAAATCGCCTCATTAAGTCCATGCGATAGGATCACTTAAGGGGAAGAAAATTTGCAGCAGTAGGACCACATAAATCCAGTCAAGGTGTTAGATAACCGATTTAACAGTTATTGAATACAACGTATAAGCAAGTTAGTCATACCCGTATGAAATGCAGAATTTAACAGTAAGTAATAGCTAACAAGATGTAAAAAAAATTCCTGTGTCAAACCAGTAAACACCGACTGATAAGTTTTATTTAAAATGTTTAGAAGTTACCCACTGAGACCATCTCTCCCGTGTTTTTGTTGTAAGATGTGGCGGGAGAATAAGACATTTTTCAGCATGAAATTGTGAGTTTATCTTAGTAACAACTTCTTTAATGGATAAAGGGGTAGGTAGTTTCCAATATGTAGCTATGACTGTATGTGCTGCTACCAATATATGGAACAAGATGGTGTGAAAAGATGGTGGATAGTTTTTTAATGAGATATCTAAAATTGCTAATTCCGGACTTAGATTAATGGAGAAACCTAGAACCTCTGAGATCAATTTCTCCACTTCTATCCAGAAACTCTAGTAGCCGGACAATTCCATCACATGTGTAGCAGGGAGCCAGAAGCCCCACAATGACTTCAGCAAAATTTTGAATAACCCGGGGACATGTGAGATATATATGACTGGGCATGAGATACCATCTCAGATGCAGTTTTCTGGATAACTCAACATGGTTTACACATCTAGAGAGGTGGTAGGGAACCAGTGAAGCTGTAATCCATTCCTCCTCTGGAAAGGTTTCCCCCAATTCTCTCTCCCACTTAAGCGCATAATCTGGTTTGTGCTAATCAAGGTATTGTATGCAGCTGACAGGCCTCTATCAACGCTTCTTTTTTGTAAGAGGAAATTATGAAATGATGTGGGAGCAGAAAAAGGAGGGAGCCACTTCCAATTTTGTACAGTATGCCTGACCTGGAGATAACAAAAAAAAACTGAGCACAGGGGAGGACAAACTCTTTTTGAAGTGTATCAAAAGTTTTGAAAATACAATGATGATACAGGCTACCTATTGTCAATCCTTTGTATCCTAAAAACAAGAGAGTTTGGGGGGTTTTCAGCAGGACTGTGAGTGGACATTGATCTCTCGACATCTTAACTAACTTCTTTGGTGCAACATATTTAGACCACACCTTAGCAATTTGCTGAATGGTAGGGAGGTCCCAATTTGGGAGTTTATGGCCAAAAAGAGAAGCTATAAGGGAGTCCCGAAGCAGAAGGGGTAATGCATAATTTTGTTCCATGGAAGACCGGTGGTGTAGAGTAGGGTCATTCCACAGATGGAAAACCAGTTCCAAGATAGCAGCCACATTGTAATAAAGGAGGTTTGGAACTGAGAGACCAGCTAACTTACTGTGTGTGTAGAGATATTGTTTTTTAACTCCCCAAATAAATGTAAGTAAAATAGATTGCAATTTATGTAGATAATATGGGGGCAGCAAAAAAGGCAGTGCACTTACAATATAGGAATCTTTGGGAATAAAAGATTTTTTTTGATATTAATCCTTGCTAAACCCCAAGATATGGGCGTTTTTGTTATTTATCTCTGAATGTAACAAAGAGTTTAAATCTTTAAGATTTAGGTCAACAGTGTGATTAAGTGAGGGGGAGATTTTCACCCCTAAGTAAGTGATATGTGAGTCTGTCCATATAAATTTAAATTTTTACAGTTGTGTGTTAAGTTCTGGTGGGCAATTGATTGTGAGGAGGGTTGATTTGGACATATTTAGTTTATAAAATGTTAATCGTGAGTCACAATCTAATAACTCCAAAAGAGCTGGGACAGAAGAGAGTGGGTCTGAGCAAATCACTAAAATGTCGTCTGCATAGAGACTGACTTTGTGAACTGAATTAAATGCAAAAATTCCACGAATTGAAGGAGACATTCTAAATAGCTCAGCCAGGGGTTCAACACACAAATTAAAGATTAATGGTGAGAGTGGGCATCCTTGCTTCGTACCATTCGAGATTAGGAAAGAGTGAGAAATGAAACCCAACGAGTACACCCAAGCGGATGGTGATGTATAAAGTGACATTATTGCCTTAAAAAAGTTCCCATCAAAGCCAAATTTCTTCAGGACCTCTTGAAGATAAAGCCAATTAATTCCATCAAAGGCTTTTTCACCATCTAATGACAAAAAGGTTGAGACGGTTTGTTTTTTATTAACAGCATGTATAATATTTAGTATTCTGCGGATACCATCTCTGGCCTGAAGGCCTTGGACAAAGCCTACTTGGTCCTTATTGACCAGAGCTGGTATGATTGGTTTAAGCCTATTCGCTATGATTTTGGAGAATAACTTTATATCACAATTGAGTAATGAAATGGGACAGTGATTAAAAATAAGATCTTGGGCTTTCTCAGGCTTGGGGATGGTAGTGATAGTTGCTCCCAACATTTCAGCGGGTGGGGAACCTGTGCTGATAATAGAGTAAAATATGCTAGATAGATGTGGAGTCAGAGTAGTCATGAATAATTTATAATACTCATTAGTAAAACCTTCCGGCCATGGGGATTTGTTAAGTTTTAATTGTCTGATTGTACTTTCAATTTCTGGAATAAATTGGAGAGCCAAAACAACTACAGGTATAACACCTAGAATAAAGATACATAAAACATAACTTTTAATAAAAATAAATAAGAATTGAGAAAGAAAACGAAAAGACACCCTCAAATATACCCTATCAAAGACCTGTCTGCCTCAAAAATGGGGAAATCGCCCCAATAAGGGCGCCCCCACACTGGAACCTAAACTAACCCTGTCCTAGCTACATCTAAATGAAAAAAGAAAAACACATATACCACAAATGGAGTGCACAAACAAAAAAAGTGCTGTGATAAATAACAATACAAAGACAATTATACGTTTTGATGTTCAATAATACTATGAATTGATGATGCGTCATAGGAAGATGATCAATAACGCATAAATATTCCAATATTCCAACGCGTTTCCCCCCTAGATACTGGGGTTCATCAGGGAAAAATTGCAGTTGATAACAACAATACGGAACATCTAAGGAAAAAACAAAAAGATGTATGCAATAAATATAACTCACGTCCCTTAATGATGGAAAACAGGGCTGGTAAGATAGAGGACGGGGTCCAGGATAAGTCATGTACAGATCCCCGCTATCTGATTACTGAGACAGGTCCAAGCAGTAACAAATTCAGTGAATCACAAGCCACATATATAGCAAGGCAAATTAGACCCAATTAGTATCAGCCATTAGCACCTTTGACAACCACAGAGCCCTGTATGCAAACGCCCAAAAAAAAAAAAAAAAAAACACATGTTACAAAGGTGTTAGAACTACAAGGTCCGGCATGCAATACCGGAAAATGCCTCGTGCATGTGCAGTAGCGGGGAGGGAAAAACAAACAGTTAAATAAACTACATAGACCAGGATGCAATGCCGCTGTCACCCGGCGCATTCTCAGCAGCGCCGACGGCACATATAATGACTGCAATATCGCAGACAGAGCCGAGGCTTGAATAACAGAAAATAAACATACAACATGGCAATGAAGGCGCTAAGCAGTATTTTATAATTATAAAAAGCGAGCCTATAGAGCAAAATATTTGTATGCAGCTAAACAGTTGTATATTTGTGATAAACCATATAAAAGATCCAAACTAAGAATCCTATAAGATACTATAGAGTTCCAATAGGTATATACAACGTGTATGATATACCGAAATATGGCTAATTAATACTGAACCTAAAATAGAAAAAAAATATATATATATATACGTTGTGGCAGTACAAAGGCGCTATATAGTGTACTATAGATATATAAAAAAACAAGCCCATAGAGCAGGATACTTATGTGCAACTAACCAGATGAATGTTAGTAATAGACCCAGTAAAAGGTCCCACACTGAAGGTCCAATGAGGTACTCAATAGATAACGTAGATGTTCATAGCTATAATCACGTACCAAAATATGGCTTGTTGATACTGAATTTAAATAAAGCAAAAATAATATTTAACATACAAAGATGAATTTCAAATATGAATGATAAATGAAAAAATACTGGAAGAAGATACATATAAATAATGGAGCACTATGGCACACCATACCACATATTAATACTGATGATGCATAAATATGTAATATTTAGTGGATAATTTGCTAAATGAATGGAGCAAAGGACAAAAAATCATTGAGACCCGTTGGCTTCAATGATTTAAGATTGAAGATCCAACGGGTTTCCCGTTGTAATAGCTTTCGATCAAAGTCTCCCCCACGTGGAGATGGTGAGACCACTTCGATTACAGAAAAGGATAAAGCAAATGGGTTATCACAGTGGAAGGTATTCATATGGCGTGAGACCGGAGAGTCCCGTTTATGTGTAATATCGCCAATATGTTCTAAAATACGGCGTCTCAGTTCACGCTTTGTCTTTCCAACATACATGGACGGGCATGGACAGGAACACTGATATATGACACCTTTCGTTTTGCAATTTGCATAACTGTACATCTGAAAGGTACGGCCCGTCGAAATACATGTGAATGATTTAGAGACATCAATTAGCCCACATGCTTTACAACTCCCACATCTATATGTCCCAACTGTTTTTGTAGTCAACCACATAGGGGAGGGACGGGGAGGGGTATATAAACTATGTACAAGTCGATCCCCAATATTTCTCCCTCTCCTGAATGTAATAGCGGGGGCTGGATCAACAAATTGGGATAATATAGGGTCCTGGGTGAGCAAAGGCCAAAAACTCCTGATAAGAGAGCGAATCTGGGAAGACGCAAGATCAAAGGTGCCAATAATACGTGTGGACTCACAGTTCTTATTACGCGAATGAACCTGAAGAAATGAATTTCTATCAGTATCGCGTGCAAATGAGTATGCCTGAGATAAAACCTTTTTTGGGTAACCTCGCTCTAAAAATCTTGTTTTTAATCGATCAGCTTCTTCTTTGTATAGCTGTAAGGATGAGCAATTTCTGCGAGTTCTAATGTACTGGCCCTTTGGAATACCCTGTTTTAGGGAACGTGGATGGAAACTCTCCCATTTAAGAAGGCTGTTTCCTGCAGTTGGCTTTCTAAAAATGGTTGTCTCCAAAATCCCATCATTAGATTTTCTTATCAAAAGGTCCAGAAATGCTAGCTCACGGTCGTTGATTTCGAACGTGAACTTTAAACCTACGGAGTTGACGTTGAGGCTCTCAATAAAAGAGAGAAAGTTTTCTCTATCACCTGACCACAGTATGATGATGTCATCAATATAACGTCCCCAGAAAATGATATTACTAACAAAATTTTTATACAATTCTGAGAAGACTATGGTGCTCTCCCACCAGCCCAGGAACAAATTAGCATATGTGGGGGCCACTGGGGTCCCCATAGCTGTGCCCCTGAGCTGGTGGTAGTACCTTCCATCAAAAGTGAAAAAATTGTGTGTTAGGATAAACCGCAAGAGCTTCAATACAAAAGTATTGTGTGTCTGTAAGAAGGCACTCCTTGTGGCCAGGTAATATTCTACAGCACCCAAACCTCCTTCATGGGGGATGGAGCTGTAGAGAGCCTCAACGTCAATGCTGCATAACCAAACGTCCTCCTCCACTATCATGCCATCCAATTTTAACAGCAGGTCAGTGGTATCCCTAATGTACGAGGGAAGGGAGGTAACGAATGGGCGAAGTATTTTATCAACATAGAGACTCGCATTTTGGGTCAGATTATTTATGCCTGAAATTATAGGTCTGCATTTTAGGGGGACAACCCCCTTATGAACCTTAGGAAGGCCATAAAAAGTAGATACCTGAGGGCTCTGTGGTTGTCAAAGGTGCTAATGGCTGATACTAATTGGGTCTAATTTGCCTTGCTATATATGTGGCTTGTGATTCACTGAATTTGTTACTGCTTGGACCTGTCTCAGTAATCAGATAGCGGGGATCTGTACATGACTTATCCTGGACCCCGTCCTCTATCTTACCAGCCCTGTTTTCCATCATTAAGGGACGTGAGTTATATTTATTGCATACATCTTTGTGTTTTTTCCTTAGATGTTCCGTATTGTTGTTATCAACTGCAATTTTTTCTCTGATGAACCCCAGTATCTAGGGGGGGGAAACGCGTTGGAATATTGGAATATTTATGCGTTATTGATCATCTTCCTATGACGCATCATCAATTCATAGTATTATTGAACATCAAACGTATATTGTCTGTTGTATTGTTATTTATCACAGCACTTTTTTTGTTTGTGCACTCCATTTGTGGTATATGTGTTTTTCTTTTTTTTCATTTAGATGTAGCTAGGGACAGGGTTAGTTTTAGGTTCCAGTGTGGGGCGCCCTTATTGGGGCGATTTCCCCATTTTGAGGCAGACAGGTCCTTGATAGGGTATATTTGAGGGTGTCTTTTCGTTTTCTTTCTCAATTCTTATTTATTTTTATTAAAAGTTATGTTTTATGTATCTTTATTCTAGGTGTTATACCTGTAGTTGTTTTGGTTTAAATTGTATTGGTATACCCAGAACTTCATTTCATTATATCAAGGGTTCTCTACACCTATACATCGTGCTTAAGTAGAGTACATGGTAGTGTTTGTGAATAAATTGGAGAGTTAAGGTCCTGTCTAATTTCCTCTGTCAAGGAGGGCAAATGATTTTTCAAGAGGAATCTATCTCTTGCGTTGTTGCTAAAGGGACTGAAGGATTATCTTTAAGGTTGTATAGGGACTTATAGTAGTCCGCAAATGCATTGGCTATATATTGTGGATCTTTTTGTTATCTGCCATAGGTTAACATTTCAAGAACAGAAACAATCTAGATTTACGATATCCAGAAATAGCAGGTGAGGCAAGTTCACAGCAGGATCCTGCAAAGGAGAAAATAAGAGAAATGGAGAGTCAGAGCAAACCTGACTCTAGGAGAAACATTAAGGAAACTTTTCCCTTAGGTCAATCTGGTGGATGACGTCTTTGTTGGTGCTGCTTCTCCAACCAGAGAGGAGAGATTATCTCTGGTCTACCTCTCCCCTTCTTAACTGGTGTTACAGTCAGCGGGGAACAAATCCCACATGATGAGAAGGTTTTTAGCAGACAAAGGACGTATTTTCTTTTGTGTCGATTAGCTTAACTGGGAAACCCCAGTGATACATAATATTATTGTCACGGAGTATCTTCGTGTAAGGTAGAAATTCATTCCTCTCAATCATAGATCCGGCTGACAGGTCTGGAAAAATGGACAAATTACTGAAGTGCTCTGGGAGGTCTACTCCAGTACGAAGGGTTCTTTAAAAATCGTCCTTTGTTCGAAAAAAATGGACTTTGGCCAGGACATCTCTAGGTACCGAAGAGGGTAAGTGTTTAGGCTTAGGCAGTCTATGGATTCTATCTATTGTTAGATCTAAGGTAGAGGCATTCGGGAGGACCAGCGCCATTAAATCTGTAAGAAATGGAAGTAACATATCGGCGTTGACTGATCCTGGGATCCCACGAATACGTATGTTGTTGCGCCTAGATCTGTCCACTAAGTCCATTACTTTAGCGGACAATCTTCTCACTTCTTCTTCAAGGGAGTAATTAGCGTCAATCAATAAATTATGAGAATTGACAAACTCTCCGAGTTTGTTTTTGATGTGTTCTGTACGTGACACTAGAGAATGGATGTCTTTCTTGAAGTCTCCCATCATGAGCTTGAAATCTTTTTGTAAGGTATCTCTAAATGAGGTGAAAAGATGTTGTAAAGTAGCTTCAGTAGACCCCTGTTGATCTAGGGAATCTCTATCTACAGAGTCAGACCTCGACAGAGTAGGTGAGGTAGGAATGTATTCACCAGAGTTTTGTGATGTTGACGGGGAAAGTTGAAAAAATTCCTTCAATTTTTTTGGTTTTTGGTTACGTTTAGATGTGCCTCCCATTTTCTTGTTAATGGATGTGAGTAGTAGAGGAGTAGTACCAAATCTAGGATCTGACGAAATTCTTCTTTATTATCACTTGGTAATAGGTAAATGTTATCTATAGGCAGCAGTTGTGCTAGAGAGAAGCGATATTTCGTGTGAAGGTAGGAATAGCAATTCATCTTGTGATCTGTATTAGGAGAGAAAAGATACTCCTATATAAAGAGTGGGACAAAAAATATGCTTGCACTTTGTAGTGACACCAAACACTCAAGTCCTTCAGAGAGCTGTGCAGGTAATATCAACACTCTAACTGATAGGAGATAGAGATGTTTTATATTGATGAGGTTTCAGTGTGGTAGGTATATTTTTAGCGACTATGTAATTAGGTATCCTGTCAGTTCATTTCCTATAATGCTTTTTAGCAATGGTGTTGCATCTCTCACACTGGTAGCCTTAGAACTTTATTTCTCTATGGATCAATGTAAAAAAAAAGCGAGCCAAGGTATCCAGGCTCTGAAGTGGCCGCGGGAATGGGCCTTTGATGAATTACGTCCCAGCAGTTATGTGATATAATAAGTGCAGTTCAGATCCACTGCTTAATTATTGTTTTCCCAGTGAGGGTTTTCTTTACAGTAAACTCTGCTTGGCGAGAACAAGTGGATAACAGCAGCGTAAATCTGTTTTCCAGAAAACTGTTTCCACAGCGGGCGCTTACTTTTTATGCACTGAGGGTCCCTATGTGCTCCAATTTATCTCTCCAGTCTGGATTAAAGGAGATTGAGTGGGTAAAGAACCCTAAACAGTGCAGGTTAAGTCCCAGCACATGGAGGGCTGTTGTTATGGGGCCAAGATGGCGACCGCAGCGTGCCCGGTCCCGATATCTCTGCTGTGCAGTACTCACAGTTAGGAGTTTAAGATCTCACAGGCTCCTATGTTCGATGCTGCCCGATCTTTGTGAGTTTGCCAGGCAGTATCGAGTGGGGGTGTGATCCTCTGGCAGCACACTCAGACTCCGTCGGCGTGATTCTCTCTCTCCCGAGCTGCTGCAGGGTAGCAGGAGTCTGTTCCAGCCACGCAGAACATTCTCTCCTCTGCCAATGTCCGGGCTCAAGCGGGATCTTTCACTGACTGCAAAGGATTCAAAGTAAGCACTTTGTGCTTATAGTGCTCCTCCGAAGCTGTAGGACCAGGTTTGATGGGTTAGGGATGGTTTATTTGAGCTGCTTCTTAGAATCTCCACGGAGCTCAGCTACCGTCGCCATGCAGGACCAGTCCACGCCCTTATTATTTGTAGTGGGTACAAGAAGAGAAGTTCTATCCTTTTTTAAGGCATACCAAAAAGAGTCCCTCAAGACTCTCCGGGTATCCTCTATCCCTAAATCTCTTTTTCCAGGGTCCAAGTTTCATTTTTTATACTTCTCTATAGTGGTGCAGTTCCGTCGAGCCTGAATGAATTGACCTTTGGGAATGCCCTTCTTTAGGGTCATCGGGTGGAAACTGTCCCAATGTAGGAGACTGTACGGTGATGTCAGTTTTCTAAAGATGGAAGAGCAACGCGTCCCATTACTCCTCTTATGAATGTTGACATCTAAAAAGTTAAGACTTTCTCCTCTGATTTTATGTATAAATCATATCCCCAAATTATTCATATTCAGATTTTTTAGAAAAGTCTCAAATTACTCTACTGTCTCTGACCAGAACACCAGAATGTCATCTATATAGCGGGACCAGAGGACAATCTGAGATATCCAGGCTTCCTCTGGATCCCAAAAAACTATTGAAATCTCCCACCAGCCCAGACTAAGATTTGCATATGTGTGAGCGCATTGTCTCTAAATTGCAGTTTCTCTGAGCTGGTGGTAGAATTGTCCTCCAAATGTAAAGTAATTATGTGTAAGAATGAATGATAGTAGTTCCACATCAAACTGATTATGTTCTCCCTACTGACTGTACTGCCTCCAGGCCAAAATAATGGGGAATGGAGCTGTACAGCGCCTTTACATCGATCGAGATGAGTATAATATCATTATCAATTGAGATATTTTCCAGTTTCTTTAAAAGCCTGTTGTATCTCTTGTGTATGAGGGAAGTGCAGTCAAAACCTCTCTCACCTTATCCAAATAGATCCCCACTTTCTACGTAATATATCCAATCACTGAAACTATCGGTCTTCCTTTTAGGAGGGATAAACCCTTATGAATCTTGGGTAACGCATAAAATGTGAGGATCTGTGAATTTTGTGGTATCATATATTCTGATTCTTCTTTTGAAATTAGACCCTGGTCTAAGGCCATAATTAATAAAATAGTTAGTTCTTCTTTAAGGAGTCAGTAGGATCACCATCTAACATCTTATATGTTTCAGGATCACTGAAGATACAATATACCATCTTTTTGTATTTCTTATGGTCTAGTGCCACTAAATTACCCCCCTTGTCTGCTGGCTTGTCTCAGACCCTTTTTTCTGAGGAATTAACCTCTGAGGAAGAAATATCTGTATTTCTTTCTCCCCTTCTCTTTTCTCAGAAGTTATAGGCTCTTTTTCTCTAAATTCAATTAGATCCCATAAAAATTGTTTATGTTTACGCTCTTTTAAATTTGATTGGAACCTTTCCACCAAATTTTGCAAAATGTCTTCCCGTCTAGAGAAGTCGGGTTGACTTTTTAATCTCAGTGTCTGTTCTGTTAGTTTTTTTAATGATTCTTCAAAAGTCCTTTTTTTCTCCTCTAATAAGATCGTCATAAATCTGAGAGAACTTTTTATACTCTCCCGTTCCCACTTATCCAGAAAATCAGTAGAACTTTTTTTAGACGCTGGAATCAAATTGATTCATACAACTGCTGGTACTATTTTATTTGATATATACAGATGTAGCAGAACTAAACAGAGCAGATAACACAAAAAGCTGGGATACCACAGTCAAGCTGTACTTTGCTACATCTGTAGTTCTCCAATGATTTCACTTCCCAGAAAGATTTTATATTTTCCTTATAAGCCCTGAAAAGGTCCCCAAAGATATTTTTCAAAAAAATCACTGGGTTTGATTTCGGATCAATGTCTTTATCAGAAAAACACGCTTTGTGCATCAATATCCAATTGTTCTATATTCCTGGTTTCAGACAGAAAACTAGCCATACTTCAAAAGAATCTAAACAAACCGACAAATCACTAACTTGAAACAGTTTTTGTTTTAACCCACTTATTCTAAATATATCACTGACTAGTAAAGGGTTCAAAAATTACAAACTTTATTAACTACTTTTAAAACACTCACATATCAGGACTTACACAGTGATACGGTTCACAAACAAAAATACTTAATCGAAGCAGACATTTAAAGTGCAAAATCAAAGAAAATGGGGTGTGGCAACCTGTTCAGACCAGCACTCCCCTATCCATGCTCCTGTCCCCTCCTCTGCTTCTGGTCAGCACATGCGTACCCGTTCCCTATGTCGTATATGCTGGCTCTTTAGGATTTATAGGGCCAGGGCGCCCCTGACATCCTATAATCATTCACCTCCTCTTTTATTATAATAACTTCCCCTGTCTTCTCTGCCAGTTTGTTAGTGTTCTTTAGTGCTATTTAGAGTATTGTTCCATGTGCTTATACCGTGTACCTGACCTCCGTACCGTTACTACCACGTTGCTTGACACCTGCCCTGACCCTTCTGTCTGTCTCTGACTACAGTCTCGCCTACCTATTTTGTACCATGCTGCACCCCGGCTGCCACTGTAAGCAAGTTGTGTCATGCAATGGGATCCTTAGACTCCCCTCCTTGATAGGGCTTTTTCCACCACTTGTGGTGGTCAAGTGGATTGGCCTCTGCATACCTGTGGCATAATGTTTACGAACAAATATGTTGCTGCGAGGAGTTTACCAAAGCAACCAATCAGAGCTTAATTTTAATTTTTCCACAGCAGTTTAAAAAATGAAAGCTGAACTCTGGTTTTATAGTCAAGAAAGACAGTCGATAAACACAGGTAATCCAAAGCCATTCAAATATAAAGTAAACACAAAAACTATTGAATTTTTCTCTTTGATCTGGAGTTTCCCCTTTAAATTTAACTTTTTTATATCTCCCCTTCTAATGATCCACTCTCTTTTAAAAAATAATTCCAAAAATGAAATACATTGTACAAAATAATAAAAAGAAACACTTAACCATCTATAAAAAGATACATCTTTTTAGAACCTTGAAGCACAGAGATGATAAATGAATTGGTTTAACAGACATCATATATGGCAAAGAAGCTGCATAGATTAGACTTTACTACCAGCCATGAAATATATGAGGCATAAAGATTTTACAAGGTATCATACTGCCACAGATTGACTTGTTAAGTGGTACTTTACTGACTTAGACATAAATTATATTTTGTACCGTACATACAGTAGTGGGCAGTGTGATACTTTACAACAATCTCTAGAGAATCTTGGTACATTTTGAATCAATAAATTTAGTATTTTCCTTTATTATCATAGATTAGAGAAAACACATTGGGGAGTGACCCCTACAGTGAAACCCTAAATGGCCACTCCCTCAGGTTTCTATTATTAAATCCGCATACTAGGACCAGTAGTTCCAGCTGTTGTTCATCTCTTGTTTCTTGTGGGGCAGGATCCTTGCTGATTAAATACAGTGGGGCAGATTTACAAAGGTAAATGTTCCAAAATTCTGTTGCTTTATGTTGTCAAAATCTGGAATTAGTGTGCCTATGGTGGACCATAAAACTAGTGTAAAGTATACCATTTAAAGAGGTTGTACCACAATAGAAGTTATATACCATTGAATAGGTATTGACAAAATAGTAAAATTTGCAAATATATGTACGTATCAAAAATAAACAGTGTTTATACAACACTCATAGCAACATAACCTTGGTGATGTAACCTATATCCCTTGTAGCTAGTAGTTATGAGGCTTTTTCTCTTATCTGGTCGAGCATGCCCAGTTGGTACCTTCACACAGCTACTAACTGTCACAGAGGAGTGACTTATAAGTAAGCTGGTGGTGTGAATTGTAACTCTGGTTAGTTGAAAAATAGTCTTGTGACCAACAGGAAGTTCAGCCCACTAACCAGAGATGCTGATGAGATGAGAGGGACATTAGAGAAAGTACAAACGGAGGTGTGAGGATTATTTTTCTCTCACTCATATATTATTAAACTGAACTAAATGATATGTAATATTCTGTGTGTAAACTCAATGATGGTACAACCCCTTTAAGAGAGGGTATAAAAACAGTAAAGAGTCTGACAAGCATCAAATAATGTGCTAAATCTATCAAACAGTGTGTGCCTCTGTGATATATTTGGTGCATCTTCAAAATCTTCTCTAGCGTTAGATTTGCTTTATTTGAGGCATTATTAAAAAATCTGCCTCACTGTGATTGAAATTTATTTTGTGCTGGTGAGAAGAATCTACTTCTGTTGCACTCATTGACCAATCTGTTCAATATCATGAATCCACCTTCTGTATACTAGAAGATCTTTGGTGGCAGAACTTAGCTGCAGGCATTTTGTGACCATCATCATTGGTAACACTACATGAGCATTCTGAGAGAGAATTTAAGGGACCATTCAAAGCACTGAAAAAAAGTACTCTAGAGCATTTTTATAAACTTATTTCTATAGAAAAAAATGGTATGCTCTGCATGTTTTGCACAGAAATTTATCTCAACATTTCAGTGCTTCTCAGTGGATTATGTTTTGTTCTGCAGCAAGTTATCTCTGCCAAGTCTATTTTGCTACATCTCTAATAATGGAGGTGCAGCAAGACAATAGGTGCATTTAAAAAGGTTTGTTAAAGCTTTTAGAACTATATCTGTAAAAAATTATAACTAAAGTTAGAGCTTAATAGTCTATGGCCTCTCTCGACCTTCAATGACACAATCTTCAGTGGTAAACTTCTTGAGACAGGAGTCTCCCTCTCCATCTAGACATAGTCTCTCCACATCTTACTGGCCTCCACCCATCCCTAGTGTTGGTATCACGCAGTTTCTCTCTCTGGATGACTCTTTGAACTGTTTCCTGTTGCCTCTTGGTATGACAACTGTTTCACTCATTACCTCTCTCTCAACGCTCTTTCCAGATTTACCCCTTCAAAACAACAAAGTCCAAAAATATACCAGGGCTGGACATACCTGAAGGTACAAAAGCTAGTGACTCACAAGAAGTTATAGCAAAAAAGACACACTATAGAAATCACTTAGCAATAGTGTTGAGCGATTGCGTTGTCTATCTAGATCGATAGATAGTCGATAGTCGGCCGCTATCGATAAGGTTTTTCGATAGTGAGCATCGATTATGCGCGATGACCATTAAAGTCTATGGGAGAGCAACAACACCTTCATTATTACACCCAAACAAGGCTGGAGAAGCTGAAATTAACATCCACAACAGTCAAATGGATACGTGCTACATCTTAGGCAACACACTTAGGTTATAAAAGTCACAGAAAAAAAGTAACAGACCATTTACTATCCCTGTCTTGTACCACAGCCTGACCCTTAAACCTGCATCACCCACAAATTAAAAAGTGACAGAAGGCAGTATGATTTGAACCATCATGTTACTTGAACTGGACATTGAATATCCCTGTCCTGGGCCACAGCATGAGCCCCAAACCTGCATGACCCCCACATTTAAAAAGTGCCGGAAAAAGGAGTCTTTCAACCACCATTTTAGTTTCACTGGACATTGACTATACCTGTCCTGGGCCACAGCATGAGCCCCAAACCTGCATGACCCCCACATTTAAAAAGTGCCGGAAAAAGGAGTCTTTCAACCACCATTTTAGTTGAAATGGACATTGACTATACCTGTCCTGGGCCACAGCATGAGCCCCAAACCTGCATGACCCCCACATTTAAAAAGTGCCGGAAAAAGGAGTCTTTCAACCACCATTTTAGTTTCACTGGACATTGACTATACCTGTCCTGGGCCACAGCATGAGCCCCAAACCTGCATGACCCCCACATTTAAAAAGTGCCGGAAAAAGGAGTCTTTCAACCACCATTTTAGTTTCACTGGACATTGACTATCCCTGTCCTGGGCCGAAGCCATGAGCCCCAACCTGCATGCCCCCACATTTAAAAAGTCCCGGAAAAAAAGGAGTCTTTAAACCACCTTTTAGTTGAACTGGACATTGACAAACCCCTTTCCGGGGCCACAGCATGACCCCCAAAACCTCCTAACCCCCCATTTAAAAATGCCGGAAAAAGGATCTTTAAACCACCATTTTGTTTCACTGGACATTGACTATACCTGTCCGGGGCCCACAATGAGCCCCAAAACCTGATGACCCCCATTTAAAAACCCGGAAAAAAGGATTTTTTTAAACCCCCTTTTTATTTTCACGGGAAAATTGATATACCTGTCTTGGGCCACAGCAGGGCCCCCAAAACCTGCATGCCCCCACATTTAAAAGTCCCGGAAAAAGGGTCTTTCAACCCCCATTTTAGTTTCATGGCATTGACTATCAAAAAAATAAAAAAAAACGTCTCACCCCCACGGGCTTGCTTGAATATTGCGCTTAGATTCCAGCCGTTCATGCTTCTTGGAGCTTACCGCCGGCCGGGCGGGATGCAGCAAACAATGACGTAACAGGAAATCCGGGTATGTCTCGCAAACAGCTGATACCGCAATGAAATCCTCGGCTCGTATTGCAGGGTAGAAACGGAACTTTATTAAGTAAAGATAAAACAGACACATGGGCAACAACCTGCTACTGTCAGACTGGCATAGATGCGTTTCGGGCATTTCTCGCCCTTGCTCACTATGTTATTGGTTCCCATGTTGTCTCTCTATTTAAAATAAACTAAAACCAATAGAAATGCTTAACCTGATCACATGGTTGCCTGATGGATACTACTAGGATTGTTTATATCTCTTTCTATTGGATACTAGAACTGTTACAAACATAAAAGTTTCCATATTAAACACGTACATTTTTTCTATGTATCTCAATAGATATATAACATGCATGACCCCCACATTTAAAAAGTGCCGGAAAAAGGAGTCTTTCAACCACCATTTTAGTTTCACTGGACATTGACTATCACTGTCCTGGGCCACAGCATGAGCCCCAAACCTGCATGACCCCCACATTTAAAAAGTGCCGGAAAAAGGAGTCTTTCAACCACCATTTTAGTTGAACTGGACATTGACTATACCTGTCCTGGGCCACAGCATGACCCAGGGCCGGAGTTACAGTGGGTGCGGTGAAAGCCCAGGCTGGCGTCCGTCATCTATTAACACGCAGGTTAAAATGCCCTGATGACGCAGCAACGAAAACTGTCGTGCTGAAGCAGAGTGCGGAAGCGGAAGTGTGAGAACTCCAGCCTTCCTCTGTACACCGTCAATACCTGGGTAGCGCTTGCCCCTCCGTATGAGTGTGGACCAATTGAGCTTCACTTGGAAATACTGGTGGTTAACGGTCCCCGTTACACCCAGGTGCCCCTTTTTCTTGG
>JAODAL010047899.1:0-29484 GCA_025379985.1 Phyllomedusa bahiana | reverse complement strand
CCTGAAAACTGACAAAAGTTGACAAAAATGGATTTGAATGGCTTCTAAAGTAACACCGTGAGGGGCAAAATGTAGACATTTCTATTTGGGAAATTGGGTGTAAATTGTGCTGTACAGACTTAGGTGTAGAAGTAATAGAAAAGTTTTACTCAGTAAGCCAGAGGTTAATAGGTAAGGTTCCTTTCCCCAGTTATAGTCTGCCTGGCAACAGTAGTGTCCCCCCCCCCCCTCCACCCAGCCAATAGGGAGTTGAGTCTCTGAGAAAGGAGAAGGGGGGTAGCTGTCAGCAGGGGGGATGCAGTTAAATAGGGAGACTTATAAAAAATCAGGGTTCTGCCTGAGACTGCCAGAGTCTGCAGCAAGGAGAGAAGCAGCAGTCTCATCGTCCTGGCTAGGAAATGAGGGGAGGCAGATTCTTCTGGAAAGGCAGGAGGCAAGCCTGAAAGGAAAAAGACGTGTATATAGTTGTTACTACGTTTACAGCAAAAGAAGCCGGGTAGTACTGAGAGCAGAGCTTCGCCTCCAGCGGGAACATAGGTGAGCCAGGTGAAGAGAGGCCATTGTTGCAGCAAATCTAGAAGTAGCCCCCCCTGTGCTGTGTGGGGAAGCCACTGAAGACAGGCAGGGAAGCGGTGAGGTAGAGCTAGGAGAGAGCTCCCTCTGGAACTGCTGTGTGTGTGTGCTACTGGAGCTGGCTGGGACACCAGGTGGATGGCTGTATTTGGAGGACGGTGCCGTTGCTGGAGGAAGCGAAAAGAGAAGTAAAGCTACAGTTCTACCGGTTAACCGTTGTTGTGTCATCATTTATACGCCGGTACATAGAGAGTTCCACAACGTCTCTCCCCGCAATTGCAAAGAACAAGTTGGGAGGGCGAACTGCGCCGCTCCCGCTATCTTACACACATGTGACCTGTTTGCTTGTAATCAGTGTGTGTGCATAAAAGCGGAGTGAGTTCCTGCGATCCAGACAGACTCTTGCATCTTTTATCCAGCCACTGACGTTTCTGGATTGTGAGTCATGGGGAAAACAAAAGAATCGTCAACGGATCTACGGGAAAAGGTAGTTCAACTGTATAAAACAGGAAAGGGAAACAAAACGATATCCAAGGAATTGATATCAAGGAATTTAAAGGACATTGGTCAGCAGTGTTCAACCTGTGATTAACAAATGGAAAATCAGGAGCTCTGTAAAAACCAAGCCACAATCAGGTAGGCCAACAGAAATTTCATCCACAACTGCAAGGAAAATTGTTCGGGATGCAAAGAAAAACCCACAAATAACATAAACTTAAATACAGGACTCTATGAAAACTAGTGGTGTGGCTGTTTCAAGATGAACAATAAGGAGGCACTTGAAGTAAAATGGGTTGCATGGTCGAGTCGCCAGAAGAAAGCCATTAGTGCGCAAATGCCACAAAGTATCTCACCTACAATATACCAAACAGAACAGAGACAAGCCTCAAAACTTCTGGAACAAGGTAATTTGGAGTTATGAGACCAAAATTGAACTTTTGGGCCACAACCATAAACATTACATTTGGAGAGGTGTTAACAAGGCCTATGATGAAAGGAACACCATTCCTACTGTAAAGCACGGATGTAGATCGCTGATGTTTTGGGGATGTGTAAGCTACAAAGGCACAGGAAACTTGGTCAAAGTTGAAGGAAAGATGAATGCAGCACATTATCAAACAATACTGGAGGCAAATTTGCACTCATTAGCCCGGAAGCTGCGCATGAGACATACTTGGACAAAAACATAAGGCCAAGTCGACCTGTTATTGGCTACAGCAGAACAAAGTGAAGGTTCTGTAGTGGTCATCTCAGTCTCCTAACCTCAAAATAATTGAGCCACTCTGGGGAGATCTCAAGCGCGTAGTGCATGAAAGACAGCCCAGGAATTTACAGGTACTGGAGGCTTTTTGCCAAGAAGAATGGGCAGCTTTACCATCTGAGAAAATAAAGAGCCTCATCCACAACTACCACAAAAGACTTCAAGCTGTCATTGATGTAATAGGGGGTAATACACAGTATTAAGAACTGGGGTATGTGAACGTTTGATCAGGATCATTTGGATGTTTTTGGTTGTCATTAAAAAGGCCAAGAAAGCAAAAATTCTGCTGAGGTATGTAAAGTTTTGAGCACAACTGTATGTTGCCTAGGTTTAACACTTTATACAGAATAATAAATAATTTACTATTACCCCACCTTATAATATGGTTTGTAACATAACAGTAATGTGTAGGGTGTCTAAAACCTGATTTGTCCCACCAGTAGAAGCTGGGTCTCCTGCATCTCGAGGAGCCAATTTTTAGCACAGAAAGACATTTCTTGCAATATATCTATTATTTGTAGGAAATGCTAATGTTGTGAAAAAAATATATTTTAATATTCTCACATGTCCAGGCCAAACCAAATGACAACCACGTGCACCCATCTAAACTGCAAGGAGTCTCATATAAACAATCGAAGACTCACACTAAATATATAGTGACAGTCCCAACCCTCCATGGGGCTATGCATTTCTTGCGATATACAAAGCTGTCAGTAATTCCTTCTCCAAAGCCTGACTATAGAAACAAGCAATTTCTTATTGCTTGCTAAAGCTTAAAGTTTCTGGGCAATGGTAAATCTAAAATAGGTTCCAATCTACCATATGCCATTTACAATATGGGTGTCTTCTTACATAGCAGGGGAGCCACTAGGCTCCTCACATTTGTGCCATGGTATTATTGCTACCTCTGCACCTCCTATAGCTACTCCTTGGTGATTCCTTAAAAAGGCTTAAGACTTCCTGCAAGTCAGATCTTATGAGAAAAGGTCAGACTGATGACATCAATGTGGTTAAAAGAATTTCCTGTTAGATGGGATATGGTAAGTACCTAAATATCTAGTTTTAGCTATTCTTTCATAAGAAGCTTTTATCTTTATCTTCTCAGGCTGTCAATTGTTTAGTTAGTAATCATTCATATTAATTAAGTTATAGAGCCCCTTTATGCAAGAGAAAACAAGATACAAACCAACATACGTGGCAAGTAATCAGGGCTAATTTGTTGTGTACAAAGTGATAAAACAATAATTAATTACACGTAAACTAGTGAAAGTTTGCCTATATGCAAAAGCAAATTGAGTTTAAATGGGTTGTTTACTCCTCTTTTTTGGTGAAATGCTCTAGAAGGTAATGTTGGCCAGTGTCATGTGACCACAACAGCCAATCAGAGGCTGCAGTGGTGACGTTCTGTTCGCCTGGAATTGGAAGACGATAGAAAACTCAAGGAGAGGATCAGGAGGCGCACTGCTAGAATAATCTTCAATATAGAGGTAAGCATGTTTTTTTTATTTTCTTAGGGCCTCAGCAGTATACTTTCACTAGCAAAAGAGTAGATGGACAATCCCTTTAACTATTGAAGAATAATGAGAAACAATATACCAAAACGATTGCTTAGCTATGCCCTTTTCATGGTAAAATAAAACTAAAAGACCTAAAGAATAGTACGGCAGGCTACACCTACTACACAATGATATCAAGAAACAGTGCCTACAATATACAGGAGCTGTTAATCTGCTGTGATGTAAAAAACACATACCAGATCCCTTACTTATAAATTAATAAAAGTCAGACTCCAAAGAGGATTTGAACTCACAACCTCATACTTATAAATCAGCAACCTTATCCACTAGGCCATCTCCACCTCCAACACCATGTTAAAATCTACTTAGGTGTTTGACCTGTTTCTTTTTTCTCACTTCACAAAACAGAACTCTTTATTGTAGAAAATGTTGAAGGTTGCACACCTTGTTTAGGATAAATGCTGCTCTCCAAAAGGTTAGGATGAGGCGTAATTGCTCAAACATTGAAGAATTCTATGCACAGTCCAATGACCTGAAGGAACGCATTCTGGATAGGGGGTTTTCCTTTGCCGATTTTAAAATCGGCCCTTTTAAATATGCCTTGGAGAAGGGATAGAACGTCCCTTCTCAACCCTAGTCCAAAAAGAGACCAAGAGAAATCGATAGTGAGAGTAATTGGGACGTATGATGATTGTAGTGATGAAGTATATAATCTTGAGGAAATACTGGGATATATTACGAGCTGACAAGGACTTGGAAGGAGTTGTTCCATTTAGACCCTCTGTGACATATCGGAGAGGGAGGTCCCTGCAAGATAGATTAATACATAGTCACTACACCCCTCCCCCCAAAACCCCCAGTCTTGGTTAGAACGTAGACCTATTGGTATGTACAATGTGGTAAGTGTGTATCATGCCCCTATGTGAAAAAAACCCAAAGGAATTTGTGTGTCAGGTCACAGGACAAATCTTCAAGATCCGAGAATTCTTCATTGTTACTCTAAAGGGGTAGTCTTCTCTGCACCTGTAAAAGTAAAAAACAATATGTAGGAAAAACACTAGATACATCAAAACTAGGATAGGTGAACATTTGGGGGATGTGAGACACGCAGAGACACCCCATTGGCCCGTCATGTGTGGGAGTACCAACAAGGGTGTTTATACTTGTCTTTCTTTGTTTGTATTGAAAAAATCCAGACTTCCTCTAGAAAAAGTGGAATGGGATAAAATCCTCCTCTGAAAGGAGACTGAATGGACGTATAGGCTCAAAACTTGCAAACCGAGCGGCCTGAATGAGTTACTATATTTTGCTGCTTCTTGTAACATTATTCATTACTTTATATATCCAAATGAGTTCACTACATATATTTTTACAATTATGTACTGGGTATAGCCGTTATATCTATTGTTTATGACAAAGGTGTTTTAAAACAAATATTTTTCTATAATCTATTTAATATCCTAAAGGTATGAAGGTTCACTTTGGTGATCTTTGCCAGTGTTTGGCTTATAGGGACAGGATTGTCCCCAACACATCTATTCTGATCTTTTATTATCTGATTATGATCCTCAGGTGGCGATGCTTTATGCTTCCCTCTTTATCTATTACACTCATATGTATAGATTGGATGATTTTTATTAAACAGCAAAGTATGCATATAATGTTCGCTGTTTTATGTTTATTATTGGCGTTTGGGATGTTGCACCGGCGAGTAGCGTGTTGCTCTGCACGGTGTCTGCGCCATGTTACATTCGTCGCACCTCGGCAGTTATGGGGGGTTAGTGGCGGTAGTGGCCTCACTTACCCACCCATAGGGGGCGACCTGCTCTTCCCCTGTGAACTATCGGGAAGAGAGATTCTCAAACTCTCTCTGCGGGCCTGAATTGGTCTCCGTGGGGGGGGTGGGGGGGAGGTGACAGGAAGTGATGTTTTGGTTTGTGAGATCACTTCCGGTGGTGTCCACTTTAAAGATCTCCATGGGGAGCATGGATGCATGGCAGTATCGTCCACACTGAGGCATCAGACACATCATCAATCTGTATCTTATTGGATTATCTTGACGGCATTACCACCATTAAGGATATCATTGTTAAGTATCTTTATCTATTAGTCTATGTATGCGTTATTTTAGTCTTTGTTGGCTAAATGTTCTCTTTTAAACCCCCGATGAACCCTATAGAATTTTTGGGGGAAACGCGTCGGGTCTTGAACAAATCACACGGGTTTTTGAATTAATGATACAACGGAACGTTTTTTTTTGTTTTTGTTTGTGGGTCTTGAACAAATCACACAGGTTTTTGAATCAATGATACAACAGAACGTTGTTTTTTGTTTTTTTTTGTTTTTTTTTGTTTTTTTTTTCTTGTTCTGTACATGTGACTAAAAAGAATGTTTTTATGTGGATAGAATTGTTCTCCTGGAGTGTCTATAGTACATATGGGTGTGCTGCTGGTATCCTTTTAGGAACTGTTTAAGGGGTCTGACCTAGGGTGCGCTCTCAATAGTTGGGGCCGCTCCTGTTGGGGCGACTACTCCGCCGAGGGGGGCAATTTTCACCCCTTGGTCAGTACCAAATATATTGGGATATTTAGATTTAGAGGAACCAGCATTTTTTTCCTCTCTAGGAGAACAAAATTTTTGGGGTTTGTTGCTGTGGGTCCTCCATTTGGAGGGCATTTCCCTTTTTAAGGGATATCAAGTAAAAGTTATTTTTTAATTGGGTTTTTTTTCTTCACTGTGAATTTTTGCTACAAATTTAACCCAAATAGGCAAAATTAGATTTATGTCTGTGAGTTTTTTCTCCAAAAGGTTGTAAATGTTAATCCCAAAGTATACCTATATACCTACCTACCTACTAGGGGGACCTATATATTTACTTAACTATTGAATGGACCTTTATAGCTACCTATATACTGAGGGATCTATATATCTATCTACCTACTGGTGGGACCTATATATCTACCTACCTTCTATGGGACCTAAATACCTAACTACTGGGGAACTATACACCTACCAACTTTCTAAGGGGGATATATACCCATCTACCTACTAGGGGAACTATATAACTACCTACCTACTGGGGGACCTATATACCTACAAATTTCCTGAAATACCAGCAACTCTGGACAAATAGTTAAATGGCCCTGTTAATTAGAAAAAAAAACACATATACAAGAACATGGCATCATATGAACTCGATAGTAAAACACAGACACATCTCGGGCTCATTAGCCGTTAGTCATAGCGTATGAAACACTGTGATGATTGATCCAGAGTTGTTGGTTTCCAAGGACATTTGTGGACTTCTTTTTGCACTTACTGTACAGGGTGTTCCATGCAACTGGATTTAGTATGGAGAGGTGAGTGGCTATTTTCTTTTGTGGTATTCGTCCTATATACTCAGCATGCATAGAAAAAACACCAGCTTCCTTTCAGTGATAAAATATTTAAAAAAAAAATCATCCTTTTTTATATTTCCTAAAATGATGCTATGATTAAGGACACTTGTTCGAAATAAATCAGCGTGAGAGCTAGGAAGCTCTGCTTCTCTGTCTATTTTTGTACACCTATGATCCATGTTTAAGATCTTTTTTAGGAAAATAAATAAAAGATGAAGATTTTTTTTATATTTTCTAGCTGTAATGAAGCTGGTGTATTTTCTATGCAAGTTTTGAATTCAGAGAACTGGCTTGACTCTCTCTGTGCCTTCTCTGACTGAAGTAAAACAAAAGAACTGGGTTAATGTACTACACTTTTGGGACCTTATATAAAGTATAAAACCAGGAAGTTTACATAACTATATAAAAACAGACACAATATGATGTTTGTTCCTCACACTATCTGACATGAAATTCAGAATAAACCTTACCCATTTTTGGTCAAAATTAGATTAACAAAAAGTTATTTATATCTGCCAAATGCCAGTATATGAAATGAGAGAAAAATTTCTTATTACTTTCTGCAAAGTAAACATAGTTTTCACTACACTAGGACTAACTATGGCTTTAAACAATTTTAGTGACAGTCCTTATATGATGTCATGTCTTTGGAAGTTATGGCAACATATGAGTTATTTATGAGACACACACCTGTGGAAGGCATTTTTTATCGCAAACCAGAAACACACTGATTCTGTGTGTACATACATGGAAAGTCTAATGATAATTAAGCCAAAATATCAGGAAGATTATCTGGATTATCTTTGGATACAATTTCCAGATACCTGAAGGTGCCTCGTTCATCTGTACAAACAAAATGTGAATATTCAGCCATCATACTGCTCAGGAAGGAGCGGGTTTTCTGTGTCTCAAGATGAAAGTGCTTTGGTCCGATATGTGCATATCAACCCAGGGACCAAAAGCAAAAGACCTTGTGAAGATTCTGACAGAAGTTTGTAAGATTTGTGTTATTATCCACAGTGAAATGATTCACTGTATCAACATGGGTGAAAGGCCACTCTGACAGGAAGAAGCCATTACTCCAAAAGTAAACATATAAAACGCAGATTAATGTTTGACAAATGCACACAGTACAAAGACCTACATCTTTGGAGGGACCCATGTCCTCTGGTTGACAAAAGACTAAATTAACTGTTTGACCATAATGACATCATTTCGTTTTGGAGGAAAAAGGGGAGGATGCTTGGATAGCCTAAGAACACTTCCCAAATGTGAAAAAACAAGGGTGGCTGCATAATGTTGTGGGGTTGTTGTACTGCAGGAGGGTCTGGTGGCACTTCACAAAATAGATGTCTTTTCGAGGAAAGAAGATTATGTGGGCATATGAAGCAAACATCCAAGGACAAATTAGCCAGAATAAAACTTGGGCAGAAATGGTCTTCCAAATGGACAATGCCAAACTGGTTACAAAGTGGTTACGTTACCTTGTCAATGTTTTGGTGTGGCCATCACCACAATGCCTGATCGCAATCCTATTGAAAATGTATGGGCAAAGCTGAAAGGAGGAGCGAGCAAAGCTCAACCTACAAACCATAGGCTCTGTTACACACAGTTCTGGCAGGAGGAAGGTCCATAAAATTCCCTACACAACTATGTGAGAACAGCTTTTGGAGGTTATCCAAAATGTTTGACCCAGGTCATAAAGTTTAAGGGAATGCATACCAAATACTGTGAAATGTCTGTAAACTTTCTGACTTTGCAGAATGTAATAAATTGCCTTTAATATTCTCTCTCATTATTATTCTGGCATTTGGCAAATATAAATAATTTTTTGGTAATCCTAATTGACCTAAAACGGGTAAGAATTTTATTCTGATATTCAGTCGATAGTGAGAAAAAAACATGCATTATGTGTTTTTTATATGATATATGTAAACTGTGGTCTCAACTGTACATATCCTTCAGTTTGTGGAGCTACATACCTATCTACCTACCTGCCAGGGGTCCTGTACACTTACCTACCTCCGGGGGGGACTTATATAAGTAGGTATATCTACTTAGCCACCCAGAATACCTACAGTAGCTCACAAAGTGAGTACACCCTCACATTTTTCTTAAATATTGTATTAAAATTTTCATGGAAAACAATACGTAACATAGACATTTTGATACAATGTAAAGTAGTCATGGATGGATGGATTAAAAAACTTCTCTGTGTAAGGTTATCGAGCTTATTGGAGTGTGTTTCTCATTTAATTGCTTTCAGCCTCTGTCTGTGAATGGGAGTTGAATTGAGGGGCGTGCATAGTTTCTGCTCTTCCCCCCTACCTTTCACCCTCCTCTTCCCCACTCCTCTCAGCACACAGGCAAGCTATCCGGGATTGCTGCTAGTGTTTAACCCTGTGTGTGCCTCGGCCCTAGTGAGGGCTATGATTGCTAATAGCAGAACTGATGGGCTGCAAGTGGTTCATATACCATCTGCTTAGCTTACATATCTCCACATCCTCCAGCAACATAACAAACAAACCCTCTCAGAACAGAGGCATGGAAAGCTGCAATGTGTTACTCAGGATGTGTCACCTTGTACCACATGAACTGTTCACACATTCTGTATTAGTATTATTTTAGTTACAGCTCCACAGACATCATGATTCATAGTAACAAAACAGGTCACTGCTGTCACATACTATTGATCGCCTACATCTGCTGCTCAATCTGTGTTGAGAGCAGGAGGAAGCAGGCACACACAGGGTTTATCCTAGGCAGTATTGGAAAAGAAGCCAGAGTCATCCCACTCTACTACAGATGAATTCTGTGCGGGAGGGGCTCTCTGCTCCGTAACTGTCTTCAAAGGTGATGAGTCTTTCAGACCTGACAGCCAGTAAGATAAGGATCAACAGGTCAGCTGCTATTGAAATTTGAGAGCTGAGGCACTCCTTTGAACAGGGCTAGCTCAAAATCAGTTAGGACTAATTTGTAAGAAATATATTGCGAAGATGCTTGTTTTTTAAAGATCTTTTATATTAAAAACCCATTCATTGTAGCGAGACACCCCTTTTGCCTATTTTTTTAAAACCAAACCCTGCAATACTCTTTGCCAGAACTTAATCCTTGGTTTTCATAATGCTGTTTGTTCACTGATGTTCTCCAACACACTTCTGAGGTCTTCACAAAATAGCTATAGTTATACTGAGAAAAAAATTACATACAGATGTACTCTATTTATTAATTAGGTAAATTCTAAAGGCAATTGGTCACACTGGATTTTATTTAAAGGTATCAGAATGCAGGGGGCTGTATACTTATGCACGCCACACTTTCAGATTTTTCATTTGCAAAAATTTGAAACAGCACATGTCATTTTCTTTACACTTCACAAATACTTGCTACTTTGTGTTGTTCTATCACATAAAATATAAAAAAAATACATTAAAATTTTTGCTGTGACGTTAAAAATGAGGAATAGTTCATGGGGTGTGAATACTTTTGCAATGAACTGTAGGTAATTCAAAAAGATTGAAATCTGCCTAAGTAACAGCAGCAAAATGTTTTCCATTCTTTGTCCCATGAACCCTTATTTCCAGTTTTAATCTGCAAGTGACGTTACATTGTAGATGTATTTACAAATCCCACACTGTAAACTTAAAATAATGGTCCCAGGAGACAAGCGAGCATTATGTTTCCTGGAAAACCTGTCATGTTGTTTTTTTACTAAAGGAAATGAACTTGAAGCATGTAATTCAAAAAACAACATATAATCTGCAGAAAAACTGCAGTATATTTGGTAGCATATAACAATAAATGTACATTTCCAGTTCTTCAGCTACACATGTATGAGCTCATCAAGTTCTAGTCAGACATAGTAACGCAAAAGGAAATAATAGGGACGAATTATTAGTCTTATCTGTTATTTCAATATATCTAACAAGTTACAAAAATGTGTAGACTGGAGCAGATTCATCAATGTATCACAGATGTAAACACGTATTACACAATAAACTGTTCTAAAGTGGCGAGACACTTTTTGAGTTTTGAGGGTAAAAAAAACACTGCAATGTAGACACAATAACTTCTTTATTAAATTTTTATTTTATTTATTTTTTCTATACTTTATACTGTTTTTTCTTTTTTTTTTATCCCATTAAGGGATAACTAGGCACATCGAGGCACATCGCGCACAGAGGTGCATAGCTTATCATTACAAGTATATGAAGTGCAGTTAACCACATATTACACTTGAATGATGCTGCTTTGAGCTCAATAGGGCGCATTCCCGTTATGGAGGCGCACAGGCATCATTTTAGGCGGCATTACAATGTTGTCGGTCCAGGCATAATTGCACCTAGTTTGGTGTATCGACTAGTATATACATTTACATCCAAAATATGGCGTCAAAAGCGGTTTTAGCACGATATAGACCAAAAAATTGGCATTATCGTGTTGGGAAATGTCATCCAATTATGTTTTTCCCCATTCCATCTGATAGTTCTTTTTCTTTTGGTTTCCCAATATATTATATTGTGCTATTAAATAAAGGGGTTGTCAAAGTCCATCTTTTAAAATAAATTACTGCTGCAGTGACAAAACCCATACTCACCTTGATCCTCATCTCCATTTCAGCGATGTTGTTCTCTCACTGGGTCTTCCATTTACTTCCACTAGCAGCAATTAGATCGCTCACACCTCTTGCAAACCGGCTTGCCTGACATCACCGCTCTGAACAATGATAAGGGCATAGTATTATCAAGAAGGTGGTTGTTTCTGCTGCAGAGCGATGCACTGATCCAACCTGCGTGCCAAGCAGTAACTTATATCTAAGTATGACACCTCTGTCGACCCACGAAGCGTAAAAGCATCTGACGGAGTTTGGAATTGAGGGAACATTGTTAGGCGGATGTGGTGTGGAGCTAGCGTAGTTTCGCTAGCTTATTTTAACCCCCCTTCCCGACTACACTAGGAACTGTACCGTTACATCACTATGCGGGAACGTGACTACTCCCGCCACAAATAAGATCGTACTGAGACTGATTTAACCCATGACAGACTGAAAGCTGTACAAACAAAACTCTGAAAACCGGTCTATGTTGTCCAACATAGCACTGAAGTGCCCTTACATGGGCTAGAGTCAACCTGGGATTCCCCACCACCCTGTAACTATGTTCATTGCCATAGTTGTCCACAATCTGTGCAATAATCGAAGATCACTTCTAATCATACATGTACACATGTATACACAGAGTCTCACGGAAAAAAGAAATTAAATAACACAATCTAAACATAATTCTAAAAACCAATTATTACAGTAATATATTTTTTGGATTTCGTTAATGTAGCGGTTTCTACACTACCACTTCTAATCATCATGTTTCTGTTATACCCCCTTAACGGAACCCACGCCATCGTTTTGGCCTATCCCATTGATCCCTCTACCATATTTTTGTCAATCTGACATGTCGTTCTACTTGATAGTTATGAGAATATATACCTTTTATGACACTTTTACCCTATCCGTCAGGGATTCTGAGCATTGTTCTTCTCGTGACCACAATTGTGCTTTAGTAGTATACGAAAATTTTATCCATATATATATCCTTGTTTGTATTGTGAAAAAATATCAAAACAATTTCACTGAAATTTATAAGAAAATAATCACTGTGATTTTGAACAGTTAACAACCCACCACTTTCTGCGTGCAAAGGGCACTGTTTATTCTACACACCAAAAAATAGATCATTTAACTATAGCTTTACTCAACATAATGAACACACATTTTGGCCTGACTTATATTTTTTTTTATTCTGTCACCTTTTGTTATGACACATTTGTATCCGGGAATTAGAAATTTCAGTCAAGTTAAGTTACTCACATTTTACAAAAAACAAAACACTTTGCAATATAACATTTTTTTAGGGACCTATTCCAGTTATGACCAGCTGGCATTCCTACTGAGGCGGCATGTATGTTAGATACCCCTCAAATAAAATTGATGTCCCTTCTCACAGAATAAATAGACCCCCTTAAAAGTATTTAAAAATCCCAGTGTTTAGGAAGGTTGAAGATATCACTTTAGCGTAAGGATATTTACACTCAAGCAACATTTAATAAGTAAAGTCACTGATGGTGAAAATTCTCAAAAATTTCACTTTTTTCTGACAAGATCATTTATCTATATTTATCCATTACTTCACTGGATTACGGTAAAACTTCGTGACTAGGTAAGATGCAACATAATATCATTTATCCCCAGGTCTGCTGTTTTTAGAGATATCACATATGTCGGACACATTGTGATTAATTTGGATTTCAAACCATAAGTCAAAGTATTAGGAGGTGCAATCTACCTCGGACTCTGGGGTCTAATTTTCATTAGCGATTTTATTTTGGAGCACAATTTCAGGTGTAAAGGAGGCCCCTAACCCCGGTGCTCATAAAATAACTTATATTAACTACACTCCCCCTTAAAAGACCCCATATTGCATATATACTACTCCCCTTAACACCGGCTATTATTTAAAGGTGTGTTCTTGAGGTTATAGCCGGCCCACCCACTGGTCCGAAATTCATACACAATTTTTTTCTTAGCATTAGGCTTGGGTGAATCATTAAAAAAAAAACAATATTTTTTGCAATAATCATGCAATTTTAGCTTAAATGTTTCATATTCTTACCACAGGATTCATGCGGAAAAAAGCACCTAAACCAATTTGTTTAGCCAATTTCATACCACATTCAGGGCATCTACCCTATACATGTAGGTGTAATAATCAAGATGCTTGGGTGCCATGTGACCAGGGCGTACCAACGGGTCTGGACCCAACCTAACACCGACGCGCTATTTGGCTTTTGGAAAGCAGCTTTTGGGTGGGGGCCTGTGATCGCATTTGACAAAAGCCAACATAAGAATCTAGAACCAGGTTTTAATCTTCCATGTATACAAAAGTCACAACCAATTTTAGATCTAACACCCCTTTCTGGTATTGCGTTTGGGAGGGTACATTGGTGCACTTCCTTGGCGGCAAAAAAGGTGTTCCATCATTTTTTTAGCATTGGGCCCATGTAATTACCTATGGGGGAGCTGGGGGGGTAACTAACTTAGCATGGGTACAAACAGTGCTTGGGGTGCAGGATTACACACATGGGTTAAGCCAGAGTGGCACGACACCTGGACATAGGGAGTTTCAGTGGGGTGTTAAGGGGTTGATTAAGTGGGGTGGCGAGAGGTCATTGGGATTGGCGTGTATTATGTTGTGTGTGGGCTCGGGGGTAGGGAGTGTGGAATGGAGTCAAATATAGATTAGGTCATATACCCCACACCCCCACCATACAACACACACCTGAACAACACCCCACGACCCATAAACTATTCGTTTTTTTGTTGGTTCCCCTATCTCTGAAAGTCAAAATAAATTTCTGCACACCCAACCTATTTGCTTGTGTGCCAGAGCTGTGATAAGGAGCCATGACTATTTGTGCCCGGAGATGAATTTGTTGCTTCTTATTTGGTTAACCCATAATGGGAATGCTTACAACACTTTGTTCAATTCTTTATTAAAGTTTTTGTGATGAACTAGCATGTTTGGCGTTCTCTTATCAGCAATCCTGTACTAGTATCGTTTTTTTTTTTATTTTTTGTTATATTGCGGCATATTCAATCTGGCCTTTGATATGAAATGCCTAGTCTTATATCTCAGCCAGGTACCGTTATGATATACCTCGCCTGTACACATTTGTGTATTTTTTTATTTTTTACTTGCATTTTCTTCATTCCAAATATAAAACACTTTTACTTAAAACTGGGGTAAAACACTTTTTCTGACCTTCGACCAACGTTATAACTGTGAGCACCATTATCGTTTTTAATTTATTTCAGTGTATGGAGCTCGTGCATATAAGGCTTGTTTTTCGCGGGTTTTGGTGAATTTTTTCTATGGATTTCATTTTTGGCACCCGAGGAAACACTATGTCTTTCGGCGTTACATCCGTTGGTCTATAGTTATCACAGTAGTGCTGCTCGATTGGACATGGAAAGGGTATAGCTTGATTACTTGTAAGGAAAATTCGCAGATGTTGGGAGGCGGCGGGTGGGTGAGCGAGGGCTTATCGATCCTAGAAAGGCGGCACTCATCGTTGAGGGATTGTCTAAGGGGTGCCGAGTTAGGCGGGGGGTTGGGGTATGTACGTGAGTTGGAGTGATCACCTTCTGGGTTTGATGGGGGGGGGGAGGTGGTTGCACAGTCGAGTTTTTTTCATATTTTTGGGTGGGATTGGGGAGTGGTTTAGTAGAGGTGGATTACGAGACTTGATTGGAGAGCAATTATTATTTTGTGTTTTTTCAGTATTACGAGTTGTTCGGTTGCGTCCTTCGTTTTCTCTGCGGGCGTGTCGCTACTGACAGTGAGTGTAGTTGCGTGTTACAGGGGCCGGGAAAGTTGTGCTGGGGGGGTTCTCGGTGCTGCTCCCAGGGGCTGGGGCATCGGGGGAATAGACGTTATTTTTTTTGAGAGTTAAGTGAGGGTGTTCGGGGGGGGGGCGTGGACGGCGATACGACAGAGTAACGTGACGGGGTCACTGTTTATCCAAGGTCTCGAGGATAGTGGGAATGTGTCGAATATGCTCCAGCAAGGTCCCCACACCTGTACTTACTTTATTGGGGAGTCTGATAGGCGTGGAGCCGGAGTGCACTGGGTTGGCGGGAGATCTGGCAGCTGTGTCAAACGGCGGTCAAAGGGGGTCACTTTACGTGTTTTTTTCTTTTATTACTCTTCTGTGTTTTGATGTTTTACTTGTTTTTCATTTTTTTTTTATTTTTTTTACTTTTCCACTCTTTCTTTTACTTTTTAACCCATAGGGGATTTGAACTGAGAGCTTTTAGTTCCCTCATTTTCCAATAAGGAGAATCAGTACCACATAGCCTGTGGAACATGTGTTCCAACCACTGAGGCACCGGCACGGGCATTGATGACGTCACAGACAACCCGGAAGAGCATTCAGTATGCATTTTTGAGTCTCGCGTGTCCTAGGAAGAATGAATACGTCATAAGACGTGCGTGTAAACCCCCCCCCAACGAACTTGGACGTATGAATTAGTAACACCGTAACTCCACACATACGGTCGATTATGGGGGCGTTATCTATACACTAATGCGCGCTAAAAACATATAATATATTAAAATAACAATATAAATACAATTTCTACCTGTATTACATAGGTGTTAGTTCTTACCCAGCACCTGCATTTTATTTATTTGAATGATTATATAGCGTCATATATTTTATAACGCATTTACTCAGAATTCTACGGCCATAAATCATCATAGGGCCTAATCATATATGGAGTTTCTAAACTTACACGTACAAATGTTCATCCTCGCACTACACCAAATAAGGACCTCGAAATAGATCATGTATTAGTACATGGATTATCTGGTTTAACTTAGTCTAGGGCAGTATAATGACAAATAGATTGATGCAATGGACTGTTTGATTGGGGGCGTCAATAACCTTGTATTTGACATAGCCGGTGCGGTCATCTGGCAGGGATCTTATGATTTTTTTCTAAACCGTATCTCTATAAAACTGGTTTATATGCAATAATCGTATTGGACCCACCATGAGTAAATTATTGCCTGGTACTCTTCCTTAACTGCATAGTGGTGAGCCCGGTAGTTTTATGTTACTATCCTTTACTTTTTATTACCATATGTCCCCAGATCTACGGGGGCATTGTGGGAAGGCTCACCACAAAATTAAGGACCTTTTTTATGGTGTCATGGGTTCACATAATGAGCCTAGATTTCTTGGACTGTGGTATTGGATATTTTTGTATTACACTTATGCTTCTCTTATATGATTCACTAGAAGAGCTTTTTTCATTGAACAAACCACAATACAGAATACCTAATGCGCATACTTTATATGATTAAATTTATCAAACTGTTAATGGTACGTCGCGGTAGGTATGGTGACTGACACAATTTTTGAGAGGGCGGTGACGAGTGAATATGCCTTATATGCTCAGCTTTTTAATGATACTTCTTTTTATTTTAATTTTTGCAGGTTGGATGCACAGGCGGAGGTTCATGGCTCAGTACCATCGATTATTGATACTAGACTATGTCCCAAGATTATACTACTCAAGGTTGAAATTGAGGTATAAATTTTTAAATTAAAAATCATACTTGGTTGCCAAATCGTGGTTCCCATATGTTTATATTTTTTATACACAATCTAGTTTTAATTTAATTAACGGTTATTTTTTTCGGGATGCCTTTACGAGATCGTGTCATAAAATAGGCTTGCGGGTAATGCGTATTTGGATGAAATCATTTTTTTAACATTGCACTATGTCGGTTTCAGACTACTGCGAGCCGCCACGGGGTATTAAATGTATCTTATTTGTAATTTTGATGATGAAGCGTGACTGGTAACGACTGGTAGTATCTTTTTATTTTGAATGGGCATCGGACGCCATGTTGAATACATCAGGGATTGGGGAAGGTTATCTGGATTGGGTTTTCTAGTTTTTTATGTTGCTTTGGGCTGTGAGTTGGTCATAACGGGTCCCTATCCTGAACTCTGCTGATTAAGAATTTTCCCATGGGATTTACTAGGCAACCCGCACGGTAAGAAACGCTGTCTAACAGCCTCGATAGCCCAAAAAACAATGGCGGTAACTGTGTTCTTTTCGCACCTTTTTCGATGGCCCAACTGCCTAATAAAAAACTATGTAACCACCACTCATAAAGACAGCCATGGGGCTACTCTGGGGTCCTAGCGGCTGGTAACTGTACCATTATATTCCACAGGGACCATGAACTGTTATAGTTGCATGGAGATCAAAACTGTATGCCCCAGGAGCTCGCTCATGATATTAGGAACGCAACTGTGGTCTCTGGCCACTATACACTTTGTGCATTGCCCTCGTTTGGCTGCCTGTAGTCAATATGACCACAGAAAGTAATCGTATCTAGCATATTTTTGTGGAGAGAAAACGTGTTAAATAGTATATCCTTAATTGATTATATAAAAAAGAACAAACATAAAATAAGTGTTAGAAAAAAAAATAATAAAAAATACCAATATATATATTTATATATAATAAGTTATTATTCATACAATTACACACAAAAAAAAACCCTACACAATCATTTGTTATCTTATCAGGACTAATAAAACTGTTTAATTATATAATTGGGTACTTTAATGGTGACTGTCGACGATGAACTTGGTGGAAAAAACTACAAATGACAGGATATAATTCTGCTAGTTAATTTTTTTGTGTCAACCTCAACGAGACATGGTCCCATGTAATTATAATACCTAGAGAAACTGATACTGATCACAAGTTCTTTCATACCACTGTGTCAACTAAATAAATAAAAAAGTCTACGACTGTTAAAATGGCTTGCGGAAGGCAAAAAACAAACAAAACAAAAACCCAAAATTGCTGGTCATTAAGGCCTTTCTTCAGGCTGACGAATAACGGGTTTAAGTAAAAATGGGGGTAAGGCTTTTCACACGTACACAAGAACAGCAATAATCAATTTGGGACTAATTTAGTTTCGGGAAAAATGAATGCCTTCCTAGGGTAAATTTATTTATCATATGTCAAATACGATTCTCTTGCATCGATCTTTTTACAACATAGGCCTGGTAACAGCCGACAAGGCAGATATTCCTCTATGTACTTAGTCGGGAAACAGGAAAGGTTTACTCCCATCATACTCTTAGGGGTTACTCTTACATACGTTACTAGTGATGATGTCTATGGATATCGCTGCCAAAGGAGGTTGTGAATCTCGGTGGATTATCTTCCCGATCCATGAGATTAATTTGAAAGAGGTTTTAAATGCCTTTAGTCGAACAAAATAGCATCGGTTTGGGTACATTCTTCTGGGTGAATAGGCACGTTGATTCTGGATAATTGCATTACTGTAAGTCAAATCCTGCGGGGGAGTCAAGGCATAGGAATTATTTTTCTTTTTGCTGGGATAACTCCATTAGAAATCCCGCTCTCAAATGCGGAGGATATTTGCCTTTCACAGTAAGATGATAGGTTGCGTATTCAATGGACCATGTGTCCTTGTGGCACATTCATTATTTGTACGTGGGCCGAGAATTGTCAAGGCTTTTTGTTTGAATAGTCTGGTTTCAAATTTTTATAGCAGTAGGGAATTGATGTGGCAAAGAGCTTATAAGTTTTATGATCTCTGAGGTATGTGAATATCTGGCCTACTAGATCACTTCATCAAAAAATTATTGTGATTTTATGAGAAGTGGTATTTTTTCAAAAATTAAACTTGACATGTAAATTTAGTGGTCAACATTATGCTGAAAATAAAATTTTATAGAAAATTAAGTCCAAACATGTCTTAATCTGCCGTTTGTTTTAGGCGTGCCACTTTGAAGAAAAGACACGATGTGACTATGGGTGCACAATTTAACTCTATAATTGCTCAATAGGCACAACTATTACTAGCAAAATATACTTGTCCACAGTACTAGTGGAATTCCATGCTGGAATCCAATCGGCTCAGGACTGGCTCTCTGAACACAGCGACAGGCCAATGCGCAGACTGGAATCACGGTACCGGTCAGCAGAAATGTAGAACTGGTTATAGGCAAAGTCATGGCAGGAGCACAGTATGAGTGACCACGTTGGTATAGAAGTTTGCAGCAATCGGTAAACAGGCCAAAGGTGACGTGCATACCTCAACCCGGGAATGCAAGGTTCACCGGGGGCTAGAGGATGCTCGCAGGAGCTTAAAACACACATTACCTCAAGACACAATCGACGTCTACAGGCTTGAAGGAGTTTATATATGCCTGACAAATACAGGAAATCAGGGGAAACAAGATGGACAACCACGAACTGAGACACGAATCCACCACTCCTTGACCTACTGAGGCCAACTTTATAGGTACGTCAAACACAGTAAACAAGTCTCCATAGTAAACTTAGTAGGAGATTCACTCGTCAATTACTCACAACCTCAAACAGAACGGACCTCTGGACGCATGACCTGGCTGGTCTCTCCGGATGTCTGATGTAAATTTATTTTATCAGTCTTGGAGCTTCGATGTTAACTCACGGTTCCCACGAATTTTACTTCGGGCCCATTATCCTTGCCACTTAATGAGGTATTGTAGTGGTTTCTGAAAAAAATCTCGTGAGTCTCTAGAATTTGCTACCACAACAAAAAATGACTCTCTGCCACTTCAAATCTACCACTGCATCAGGAGGAGGAGATAAACGTCCCTGGAAATGGGACTTGGGCATCAAGCAGGCTTTTGTTAGGACACATAGGAAAACACTGGAATGGAGTATTCAATAGTTGCTGGCAGAGATTAGAGCCCACCCCGATTCAGACGTCACGGGTCAGTTTGGTGAAGAGGATTATCGACATATTACGGCTCTATCAATTCACGTCTGTCCCTATTTGTGGGGATTGGTATCAATAAGTAGTTTCTAATTGTGTGCGCGAGGAAGATATGCACTTGTTCCTTTGACACCCATTCATTTAAACAGTTGGTCGCTGGCCTACGTACGTCTTATGCGGCCTGCATTAGTTCGTTGGTATATCCTGTGAACGAGCCAAACCTCATCTAGCGTTCTACCCCTTTCAGATAAGTTTAATTTTCTGCTGTACATGCAGAACGATCCTTACTCCGCCAGCAGCTGGTGGATATGCTTGGAATAATACGCAGGGAATTTTACGGGAGACAACGAATACCTTGGATGGTTATCCCAAACTTTGCAAAGAAGAGGCAGTCTGCTTTGGTGGTGGGCACTTTTGGAATTGTTGCTGCCTACGAAAATTCAGCCCTACAAGGAAGCCAGTTCAACCCAGTCCATTCTTGTAGGTCGGGGCCAACATATAGCTTCGCAGCGTACTGTACCTTACAGCGGTCTGATTTAGTCGCGTTCAGTCCTTGGCCATTAGCTTTGTAGAGTGGATGGCCGAGTTGATAGTTTGAAATATCGATGTCCAGCTGCCCTCGAGCACAAATAACTCCGCCAAAAATTTTGAAGTCTAATTGCACCCCACCGATCCAGAGACAACCTCTCCGGGTCTCCTTGAAGAGCGAAACACCATTTCTGAGTATCAGAGTTCCGCAGTGTCTTTTAGCAGTGGGTAGACCAGTACATTGGATGAAATGTGAGCCTTGAGTGAAGCCGGTCAAAACTACCCCGAGACACTATGTATTTTCCCGTAGAGGGTAGCGTAGATCCACGAACGATAGGTCCATGGATAATAGAACCCAGGCGGAAAGAGGGGCCAACCGGCAAAGGCTGTTGTAGGGCACCGAGGCGTGAAGAAACAGTGGAGTCTTGCATATCTAGCACAGATGTCTACAAGTTAGCTACTTAACTTTTTTCACATATGTAGGATAATTGGGCCACCCAGAAGAGAATCGGGAATAAAAATTCTTGCGTATTCTGCACTCTTTGTGACCAGGCAATCTCTGGAATCTTGGGTAAGCCTCAAGGTATCTTCAGTCTACACTGTTCTCCTGGTATATAGAGCTGATGATTATGGCGTCCAAATCTTGTTCTCTAAGTATCCAAGTGTACATCATAAGGAGGTTTGGCGACAGTCAGGGAGTTGTGTCATAGCGCCTATTCATTTATCCTACTTTATGCAAGTCTTTATTATGGATTACTCCCCCACCACATTAAGAATCTGGAACAATGGTCTTAGGCAGACGAAATATAGTTGAGAGGTGTGAATCCTTGCAACGAGGACACTATTCTTGCACGTGAGCATCCGCACTTGGCCATTACAGGGATCGGGTCCTGTACGAGATTACAAAGTTGAATGATTATAGAAAAGATACTCCAATACGAGCTTGGCGAGGAGATTTGACCACTTGGGCCGACATCATAAGGAATATACAGATTACGGTGATCTCAGGCCATATGCACAATTAATTTTGCTGTGATGGTTCCTTGCGATGATGATGTCTCCATCTTAAAAGGCTGCTAAATTAGACTTACCAGTTCTTTTTGACACACATCGTAATTATTACCCTCAGACTGATGATAAACGTCGGGAGAAAAACAAATGACTAAGGATGTAATAAACTCCCTTAGTCTCATGTTAATCTGAGACTGATCATAGCCCTACAGCACAAGTCTCGAAGCATCCACCTTCCACATATGATGGCGACGCCTTCTATTGTGTCAGGTTGAAATATACAGGAGAGATGTACGCTGAATACTTGCACTTTAGAAGAGAGGCAACGGGATTTCTTGTGCTTGTGGAGACCCAATTCAAAAGCATTATTGATTCTTAGTCATACTGTCCATGTAAATGCGGTAGTAAATTTATTGCCGAGAATGTCTTGATAAAGCGTCTATAGAACGTTGGCTTATTAAAACTATTTATGAAAACGTTGGATATTCTTTTTATGTTTCCTGGGGTCAGGCCAGATCTATTATTGCTTTGTTATTACTAGAGTCCATCTGCTAGACCCATGAGGTGAAAATTATATAAACCAAAGGATATTGGTTTTGGTTGATGAAATCTCACCATTTCTTCAAATCTAATGAGTCGTTGGTTTATCTCTTACGCCTATTCCAGATTCATTGCTTGCACTTGTTACTGGCTGTTCATCCATTGTGTTGGAGTAAAACTTCAGGCATATCGTCAGATTGTTGACCACATGAAACTGGTTCCTCAAGAGGGCTACCCTTGAAGAATGTCATTGACGAGAAGTTTGAAAGGTGGCAGCGGGCTTATACAAAGGCACAATAAGGATTCAACACATTATTCCAACAGTGTCCGCTACAGTGATCCTGAAAAGCCGTCCCTTCCATCCATCATTCACAAGATACTGAATTTCCAGGACCCAAGTTTTAGGCGCCTCGAAGAATCTTCATTTCGTGTAAAAAATCTTCGCTTGTCGTACTCTGTCAAGTTGCTAGGGAGATCAATCGCGTAAGAGGTTATACGGTTTTTGATCGGTATATTTTGTTAAGTTCTATGTAATCCAATTACAAGCGTCTTCTAGGTAACCGTCCATTCTTTATTAACAATGAATTTATGGGAGCCCCCGCTGGTGAGGAAGATGGGCGGCCCCCAATGAACCCCTTAGCCTAGTATTATTTCTCTTCTATGTTAATCCTTGGGGGCTTTTAATTCAGGACATGCCAACAGGGTAGATCGTTTCCGAAAAGGTATAGCGTGCACCTGGTGTGCAAGTCTAATTGGAGGCAATCATTGGGTCGTTGTGGGGGGAGTGGTCTGCTCATTTTGTCTTGCTGCAGACGTCCTGATAAATTTCCCTGTATATACTGAGCGGTAGCTATAATATTTTGGGTTGCCTTGAGCCTGGATCTTCTCGGGCCTGGCTTCGAGTAGAGCTGAGGAAAGGGACATCCCCTTCTGGGAAGCTGATCTCCCCACCACCCCCCTTGGTTTCCCAGTTGATAATTGGGTTCTGTGCTTGACAGCCCACGGTAGGGCCTAGGAAGACAAGTGAAGTGTGGAGAAGAGTTCTGTAGGAAAGACAGGCAACTTCTCGATGATGGGGACTGTCTAATGACCCCCACCCTTCTCCGACCCCCACCCCCCCCCCCCCCCCCCCCCCCCACCCCCCCGTCATTTCTGTCTCTTGGTACACTGGCCCTGTGTTCGCAGTGGAGATCCATCTAAGAGTTCACATTACCACAGGTGAGTGTTTCTTCTGATCCTACCCCCTAACCCATGCTTCTGAGCAAAGGACAGGTCCTTGAAATTGCCACTCGCCCCGTGTCTACCCATTGCGAGGTAGATTACCCATTAGAGTTAGCCAGGAACTTGATGGAAGGAAGCAATGAGAGTCTTGTTCTCTTTCTTAATATGAGGTGCCACTGATGAGATAGATGGACAACTGCTCTTTCAATAACTCGGTCTCTGAAGCCAATGGATTCTTCATCTGAGGGAGTCTGGAGCCATGATGGCTTGCCACCAATCTCCGTGGCTGGCTAGGGCAGTTGATTAAGAAAGTGGTCAGACTTTCCTCAATAGAAGCATAGGCATTCCCGGAGCCGACTGCTCCCTTCTTTCCGTGCCCTCCCCTTTAATATGGATCGATTGCATCAGGCTCAATTCCTGACTCTCTGTGGATCTCTCAGTGAGGTAGCCTTGGGAAAGCTGACAGGGGGACCGGCGAGGACCTGTCGGCTAATCAACAATTTAGGTAGCCCCACCTCTCCTGTAGTCGTTCAGACAGTCGGTATCGATACGGATGCAGTGATTAATGGAAGGCATCAAACCTACAGGGGCTTCTGCCACGGGCAAGTTATTCTTTACTGCACTGCATAGTCTTTCCTAAAAAAAGACAATTTCGCTGCGTATTCCAGTTGGTGGTTCGACTGCCCCACCTCTTGAAACTACATGGTGCATACTCAGCAACTGGGCGTTTGGCCTTGGCGCAAGGATAGTATTGCAGCTTCAGCAGTAAGCACCGCGATTGGGATCGTCAAACATCTGACTCATGGCGTCGATGAACTCTTCCCAGGTGATTCAGCCGGGCGTCTTGGAGTTTTCAATTAAAGGGCTAGCACAGGCAATGGCTTGTGAGTAGCAAGCATAATGATACACAGGACCTTCGTATCTGTCGGTAGGAAATGCGCAGGGTTTGCGTCGAAAGTATAGCCTAATTTGATTTGAGGAAATCCCGGATTTGTCGCGATCTCCGCGAATCTGAAGTGGTGCAATTTCGGGCTCAAGTCAGGCACCCCGAAGTGGGACGGTCCAGAGGCTTGACTCTCAAGGTGGACCATCCGGTCGGTTAATGCGTGCATGTTTTCACGTTGTTCACTGAATCGCTTGTCAATACACTAGGATATTATGGCCAGTCTGGCCTTAATAAGCGGTCACATTTTTACTTTCATGCTTGCATTCGGTGGCTGTTAGCCATGCAGTCTGAAGCTGTTTGAATGCGAGCTTCCGGACTTCACCAGCCCCAGCGGGACTCCATTTTGTGGCTTGAGTATCCTGTCGACGATACTAGTCGGATACAGCTGGAATCCAATGGACTTGGACTGGCTTGAACACAGCGAAGGCTCAATGCAGACTGGACTCAGGAGGCAGCAGAAGGAAAATGGGTAGACTGGATCCTAGGGCAATGTTCCCGGAGTAGCACAGTTGAATGACCGTAGGTAATAGATAGTTGTTGCAGCGTAAACCGCAAAGGTGGAGGAACTAACGGGAAAAATGCATGTTCCAGGCTAGTTGACGCACAGCAGGAGCTTAAACACAAATACTCAAGGCAATGAGTAAACAGGCTTGAAGGAGTTTATATATGATGACCAAAACAGGAACACGGAATACAAAGATGAGCACCCAGCATGGAGCACTCGATCCACCATCTTGACTGAGAGCCAAACTTAAGGGCAAACACAGTAAACAAGTTCCAAGTCATTGCAGGAGATTCCTGACAATACTGCTTCTTATAGTATTGTTAACAAATACTGAGGCATTCATATACCTTCCATCCAATACATGAAAAATCAGATACTTCTCACTCTCCCTTAAAAAAAAATCAGATACATTCTCCCTTATTGTAGCATTAAGCCGCATGTACATATAACAGTTAAGGCCGCGTCCCCACGGCACAGGACAAATACCAGTCGGTTTGTCCCATTGAGCCCTCCCATTGACATGTTCATATTCTGCCCGAAAACCAGGCAGAAGAATGAACATGTTCAATGTTTTTCGGACCGCCGGTGGTCTGAAAAACCGCGGGACAGAAAACCCATGCAGAGGGTACCGCTGGGTGGGTTTTCCGTAGAGGTCCATGTAAAAGTTTGTCAAAACCGAAAACCGTCTGAAAACCCGTGCCATGGGACAAGACCTTACTAATTCACTGTTGAAAGATTTCAATCTTGAAGATGGCACTTTAAAATATTACCATTGTCTAAAGTAAGTTCTGCTGTTGCTGCAATGTATTTTTCATCAATACTTTACAATTTAACAAACAAAAATAATGATTTTTATCAATTTATTAGTCAATTATAAATGATAGTTTTAAAATTTGTCATCATTTTGTACATTTGCACTTAGGAATAATAAGCACAGCATAAATGATTAAAAAAACTATAAATCGTAAAATATAAAGCAAATTAGATTAATATATTTAGCTAAACAAAAATATACTCAATGTACACAGACATGTAAACAGGCATAAAAAGTGAAAAATAGAAGGCGTCTCCCATATTATTAGAGATGAAATGCAATGTGCTAACTGTAGAAAAATATTCACTTTCTTATACATTCATCTTATGCATGGTGGATAGAGTTGTTAATATGATAAAAATGGAACAAGACGATATAGGATGGTAACAGCTTACTAATCAATTTCCACTTGGAGATAAATATCTTCAGGATACCACAGCAGACGTCTAACTATTAGATACCACCAATCTTTTCCTCCATTAAGGGATAGAAAGTGAAGAGAAAGTACAGTGTGGGAAGGGGTCAATGCTAACCATATGTACAAACTATGATAACTATTTCCTACTCTAATTAAAATTAAAAATGCATTTATATATTCAACGCAAAGCAGATGAATAATTTAGATGGTTCATGTGCCGGAAACCACCATTCCGTTTCTTACACAACAAATTGCACTGGACGAGGCTAGTTATGTTATGCCTTTTACAAACCATCATTACTTTTGTTGACATATGACTGTCTTTTATTGAAGGAAAGGTTCACATTAATCTTCATGCGCTCGACACTTTATATTTGCTGATTCTGCATTACTTGCATTTAAGCATGAAAACAATCAATACTTCAGCTCATTGCCTGATTTTTCTATTGATAACATTATACTCAGGACCAAGATTTCAGGTTCATATGTTAACATCCCCCGAAAAGACATCCCCCGAAAATAAGACCTAGTGCAATTTTTTTCAAGCTTAGAAATATAAGGTCTCCCTGAAAATAAGACCTAGCAGCAATCATTGCTACAGCTCCCCCCACGCCATACATTAAAATTAGCAGATCATTTAGATAGGTCTTACCTTGTGTGGGAGGCTACCTGGACAAGGGGTGCTCATTTAAGGAAAGTGCTATTACTAGACACGAGAGATTGGGGCTAATGATTCTAAAAGAAATGAAGTCACAAGAAATTCACCATGAAACTCAGGGTTTGGAGAGTTATGATGATGTTCCAGAAGATGATGACATGACTGTCTTTGAATGAATATTGCTTTTTGTTCATAAATACCGGGATCGGTAAATGCAGCATAGACTGTTGTATATGGAAATAGAGTCACAAGAAATTCTTGATGGAATTGAGTTTGGATGATTATGCTGGTGATTGTGATGACATAACTACAGTATATTAATAAATTATGATTTTTTTGTTCAACAATAAATGTGAATTCTTGTTCATGGAAAAATAAGACATCCCCTGAAAACAAGACCCAGCACGTCTTTAGGAGCAAAAAATTAATATAAGACACTGTCTTATTTTTGGGGAAGCACGGTATATATACATATATATTTTTGCTTCTTTTTTTAAGAATCTATGTAATTAGACATCAATGAAACTGGTTTGTATATGTGCTGTTCCTTATATTGGTGTACCATAGATTTCTCAAACTTTTTGTTTAAAGAGGTGTTCCAACAAAGCAAAGTGCAGCTAGCTGTGAGCCAACCGTGCATGAGAATGAGGAGGGTGACGCTTGTGGTCGATCTCCTTATTCTCTTCTACGGGGGTTTCTCTGCTCAGGTCTCCAACCTATCCAGATCCCTTTGTAATAAAACATTATCCTCTATTGTGTTGACTACTTTACAGCACTTAGTATTATCTGATGTTCTACAGTTAGCCACTTGAAAACATTTTCCCCCAGTCCAAGCATTCTCATTTTACTTATCAACTTTTTATGTGGCACAGTACTTAATGCTTTAGAAAAACTAGATATACAACATCCAATGCCTCACCCTGATCCAGTCTAGAACTAACCTCCTGATAGAAGCTGATGAGATTAGTTTGATAGGACCGATCCTTCATAAACTGCTGGAATGGAGTTATACATTAATTTTCAGTGAGATACTCCAGTATAGCATCTCTTAGAAAACCTTCAAAAATTACTGTTTCCCCTTTTTGAATATTAGCACCACATTTGCTATGGGCCAATCCTTTGGGACATACCCCGTTAATATAAAGTCCATACATACTAAGAATAGGGGCCTGTCTTTCACATTACTTCATTCCCTTAGGACATAGTGGCATATACCATTAGGACTTGGTTATTTGTCTATCTTAATCTTAAGGCGAAGTTGCACTTCTTCCTGGGTTAGACAAAAAACATTTAAGTTGGAGTTCACCCCATCCTTCTGCTCATCAACAGGAATGTCATTTTTTTCCAGTAAATAAAGTGGAGAAAAAATTGTTTAATAAGTTTGCTTTCTCCTTATTGCCCTCTACAATACCTCCCTCACTACTTTTCAAAGTGCCAACATTTTCAGTTTTTTTTTTTTTTTAAATCAGATAATTTTTATTAAGCAATTAATGCAGATACAGAATAGAACGTCTCTTACCATTATTTTTTACATCAGGATACATACATATACAATCATTTTGCTTTTTAGATAAAAAAAACACTAGAGTATATGAATATGTCCTGTACCATATATCTTGATAAGTGATTTCAGCAGTATTAGCATACAACCATAAACAAACCCAAACCATCCCACCCATCCCCACCAAACCAAGAGCAGTACCCATGATTTTTTTAGCAACTTTTAATCAAGGACAGAAGTATTTTTGCCAAGAGTGTCTACTCCTTTTGTTCAACTAACAGTAATAGGAATTGACAATGCTCCCATTCCTTGCGCCAATCCTGAATTATGTAGCAGTAAGGAACGAGAAGGCAAACCTGGGAATTGAGCCAATGGGCTCCATATACCTTCATATTTTCTCAGAGCATTTCTTTTTAAGTATACGCCCCTCTCCAATCTGATGACATTGTTTAATTTGTTTACGTATTCGGTTATGGTTGGTGAAGAAGACTGAATCCATCTAAAGGCAATTAACTTTCTGGCCATATATAACATTCGGGAAATGCTAATTCTTTGTTCCACATCAAATACTATATCTTCTAAATAGCCAAGTACACAGTGTAGTGGGTCTAGAGGGATATCAATTTTATGAACTTTGCTAATTAACTGGATAACCTCTTTCCAGAAGTTGCCCAATTCCCTGCACTCCCATATCATGTGCAAAAGCTGGGCCTCTTCCATTTCACATCGTGGGCAACTGGAGTCTGACCTAATACCCCTGTAACGGGTTGCGCCGCGGTCCGTGGTTCTCGGAACAAGGTCCCACGCCACAGGCCCGCTGGCCTCTTGCATCCTCTGCCTGTGCCTGAAATCCCATGGACGCACATAGCTATGGACTTCGTCACGGATCTACCAGTCTCCTCTGGGAATTCGGTCATCTGGGTGGTGACAGACCGGTTCTCTAAGATGTCCCACTTTGTGCCTCTCCCTGGCCTGCCGTCTGCCCCACAATTGGCTAGTCTTTTCTTCCGGCATGTCTTCCGGCTTCATGGACTGCCCTCACACATTGTCTCCGGACCGTGGTGTTTCAATTTGTTTCCCGTTTTTGGCGTGCGTTGTGCTCCCATCTGCAAGTCAAGTTGGACTTCTCATCGGCCTATCACCCTCAGTCCAATGGGCAGGTGGAGAGGGTGAACCAGATTCTGGGGGAAACCTGCGTCCTTTGTTTCGGGGGC
>JAODAL010047898.1:0-29484 GCA_025379985.1 Phyllomedusa bahiana | reverse complement strand
ACTAGAAAATCACAGCACTTTTTGTAAATAGAGTACGACGGGGGGCAGGTAAACCAACTTTTTTAAACCACCCCTATTTTGTAACTGGCTGGACCATTGTGAACGAGCACTTTTTAACCCTTTTGTTTCCCCCATACCCATAATAGATTGTAAGCTCTCGCGACAGGTCCTACACCTTGGTCTCATTTCTAAAATTTTAAAATTCTGTATTTCCCTCTAAATGTAAAGTGTGCGGAATTTTTTGGCGCAAAAAATAAAAATATAAAATTTTTTAAAATTTTCTATTCCCGTTTTTATTTTGCGAAAAAAAAAAAAAACAATCATTAAAAATCCTCTTATTCATCTTTATTCATTAATCAAATTTGAAACTGTTCTATAATCGGGATGTGCGGCCGCTTTGGTCTTTTTTTACTCTTATTCTCAGTTGTTCCCAGATTGATAGGTAAGAAAAACAATTGTTTTAAAATGCCCCCAAAAATTTTTCATTTTTTTAGGATTCATTTTATTTTTTCCAAAATCAATAAAAAAAAATTAAAAAAATAGACAATTACAGTTATGAGTAGAAAAAAGGAACAAAAAAATAAGCTTTTATCCATTTTTCATATTTAAAAACCCTTTAACTGCTGCTTTTGACATACAAACAATTCGATTCGGGAAAGCAGCAGAGAAGCAGGGGTCCTTGGTAATCACAGCTAGCACTTTGTGGTTGACATAACATGTACAAATGCCCCCCAAACCCTTAAACCCTTAATCCAAGGTTAGTCTAAAAAAAAATTCCAAACACAGTTCCTTGGGGGGTTAAAATGGAGATATCTGGGGGGCCCCCCCAAAACTTCTGTGCTTTGAAATTTGCCTTTTTAACCCCTTTTGATGCCCCTTTCCCTCATTACACAGCAAAAATTACTGAAATTTTTAACAGATAAAATAAAAAATTTAAGGCCAATAATCCCGTAAACAAAGGGCAAAAAACCCCCCCAGACCACTATCCCCCACCAAAGGGGGACAGTTGAATTTTTTTGGGGTTTTTAAACCCAATTTTTAGCGCTAATATTAGTTAAATTCGCCTATTAGAACCCCTAATGGGGTTTATAAATCAGGGGCCCTTTGCCAAGAAGACATTTTCTTCTAGGTAACCCCTTGTAAAGTCTCACCTGTTCCCAAAGTAAAGCACCTAAATTGCCGTATCGAAGCTAAAATCTTAGCTTCATACGGGTTTTTGCCCCCGTTCCCCGCATGCCCCCCCCCAAATTTGCGCATTACAAGTGCCAGGGTGCTCTGTAAGCGCCTGAACTAATGTACGGGAGGGTTACACTATTGTAAAGGGAAAAAAAAAACACCTATAAAGTTAAAGGGGTTAACCACAATTATAGAAAAATATCAAAAACACAAAACCTATTCAAAGGGGAAACCAAAAACCCAAATAAAAAAATTATACTGAAACATATAAAATGATTAAAAAAAATACAATGGAAAACACAGAAAAACATATCAAACCCCCTCATCCCATAGTAAAAATCCTATTTGGCAGGGAATTTTAAAGGGCCCCCAAAAAAGTGGGAAGGGTGGGACAGTGTATTTTTCATTTTTGTCTCTAACATTTGGGCCCCTTCCTTTGATTCTCAGTGTCCGCTTTCAATCGGCAATAATCCATCTTTCTAAAGCCAAAAAGAAACATAAGTTGATCAAAAAAAAAAAGAAAATGGAATATTTGCATGTCTTCTGTTTTGTATAAATCCTGCTTTTGGCTACCTAATCAAAACAATCCGACAAAAAAAGGACCCTGTCATACTGACCCTTTTGGGTTCTCCAAAGACCCAAACGGTTTGTTTTTTCCTTTTCATTCTTTTGCAGATTAAAAAAAGGGGAAAACCAAAATTTGGCAACATCATAGAGTGGGGGGGTGGAAACAGATCTTCCCCCCCCTTCCTATCTCGTGTCCTCTCTTGTGTCTCCTCTGTCTCCCTCCCTCCCTCTTCCTCTCTCCTGTCTCTCTCGTCTCTCTCTTTCTCTCTCTCTCTCGTTATCTCTCTCTTCCCTGTTATCTCTCTCTGTCTCTCTGTCTGTCGCTCTCTGTCTGCTCTATCGTCTTCTAATTTTCCTCCTGTCTCGCTGTTTTCTCTTCCCCCTATTCCCTCGTTACTCTCTCTTCTCCTTTTGTTTTCTCTCTCTGTCTCCTCTCTCTGTCTCCCTGTCTCCCTCTCTTCTCTCTCTCGTCTCTCCTCCACTGCTCCCCTTCAGATGCTGTCAGGGGATAAGAAAAAAAAGTGTGTTTACTTTACATTTCCCCCCAACAAAAAACAAATGTATAAAAATTTAAATTAATAATTTTTTTGGGACCCCAAAAATTGTTTAAAAAATTACGACTAAATTGCACAAAAAAAAATTTTTGGGCGTATCCTTTAGAATAAAAAAAATTTGGCTTTTGAAATCCCAAAAACTGAAAAAAGAAAGTTTTTTTTTTTAATTATACATATTTTTTTTGGCAAAACTTTTTAAAAAATTTTTTTTTATAAATTTCTACCTTTTCCTAGAAAATCCCCCATTGTAGGGGCTTCTTCACCCCCGGGTCACTAAACTACAGTTTTTTTCTTTTTTAATTCTTCCTTATAGGGTGCCAGCCGGGTTTTCTTTACTACAGATCTTTTTAAATCTCTCCTGATTGGCGCCCACGGGGTTGCTAAAAAGCTACAGTTTTTTTTTCGTTCCTTCCTGAGGGGGGCTGCCACCCACGGGTTGCTAAAGCAACAAAACCGGGTGTTTTCTCTCCAAAAAAGGCTGCCAGAAGGGGTTGCTTTTGTTTACGGGGACCTGGCTTCTACGGGCGCCTAAAAAACCCAGTAAAAAAACACCCCTAAATTTAAAAAATAAAAAACCAAGGAAACAGGGTGGGGGTAGATGAATCGAGGGTAGGGGAAAAAAACCCCCTTTAAACCCATTAGGAAATCATCAAACAAACCCTTTTCAAACAAAAACTTTAACTTTGGGCTAGCCCGAGATGCTTATAAACGAGGTAATAAAGCCTTCTTAATATTCGGGTTTTCTTTAGACTGTTAAAAAGGGGTTGATGAGGGGGGTAAATACAGTGTAAAAAGAAAGACGGATTTTTTACAAAAGGTCGATGATCGCCCCTTGGTTGGGAAAACTTAAAACCCTGAACAAAGACAATTTAAAAGTGGATCCAAAAATGAGGGGGAGTACGGTGGGGGAAGGCTTTTTTTTGTTTCCCCAAATTAAATGGAGGGGACCCTTTTAAACCGGGGACAAGGGGTTTTTGCATAAGAAAATAAACTATTTTTATAGGGAAAACAAATGAAAGGGATGCCCGGGAAAACGAAATTCCTTCTAAAAGGAAGTGGGTTTCAAAAACAGGAAATTTCTAATAAACCCACTGTACCCACGGGGAAAAAAATGGTCAATTGTTTTTGGTCCCAAAGTTGAATCCAAATTGTTAAAATTGGAAACAAATAAAGAAAATGGGAGGGGGAACCCAAGAGGTGAGGGCCCAAATATCACACAATTTTTAAACTTTGTCTATAGAGGGTAACGGGGGGGTTTCCAAAAGGCCACAAAATCTGTTCAAAAGACATAAATGTGGGGAGAAGAATTCAGTTTTTTCTAAAGAACTTAAAAAATAGGGGTTGGGGGTCATACAGCCCAATAAAAGAAAGGGTTTTCCTATAATATAGTAGAGTATGAAACATGTTGGGGAAAATGTCTGTGGCACATGATGAATTGTTTAAAAATTTGTGTGGGGAAGAAGTACTTTGGGGGTGGAGGTTGTTGCTGGGGGACAACCTGGGGGGATGATCAGGAAATTCTTTAAACATTTTTAAAGCAGAAAAACCCACAAGGCAGAGAGAAGATGACAATTCTTAATTTTCTGAGTGACCTGAAATCCTGAAGGTTGAACTCTGGGGACGGCCGAAATATTGCTCCTCCCCAAAGGTGTACAAATTATTTGAGGAAAACCCAATTTTACTGTTTGGGGGGCCCTTTAGAGAGAAAAGGATGCTTTTCCAAATTTATTCCGGGTCCTCATTTTAAATTTTCTTTTTAGAATCTGCACAGAAATGAAATCTTTACACCCCTTAAACGTAAAGAGAAGGAAAAAAAAATTATGGAGCCTAAAATTTAATATGGAGGCAGGGGGACCTTTTTTTGGTTTTGGATGCTGTCAAGCAACAAAAAAAATTTTGCTGATTTTTTAAATTTTTAAAAGGGACCTCATTGACCCCAAAAAAAGGGTGCTTTTTGTGGTTGAAAAATTTTTAACCTTTTTTGGTCTTTTATTATTTGCTTAAAACAACATATTCCCTTAGGGAGAGAAATTTTGGGTTTATAGAAAAAAAGGGAGTCTTTTAACAAGCCCCTGAAGGTATCTCCGTACTCTGGAAATCTGAAAAAGGTCCTCCCTTCCCACCTCTTTATAAAATTTTTTGAGTAAAATTTTTTATAAAGTACAGTCCAGAAGGGGCCCTAAAATTTTTTAGATTTTAAACTATAAAAAAATGGTTAAACTTTTATGCACAAAAGCCTTTTACACAATTTTTCCAGGAAATTTCTCTCTAGTTTTAGTTTTCTTTTCCCTGATATTAATTTAAAAAAAAAGTTCATTTTTAAAATACAACTCAAAACATTCACTTTTTTTTTGTGAAAAAATTTTCTTGTGATAATTTTACAAAAATGTCCCTTAAGCCCCTTAAATTGGGGCCAAAACATAAAAATTAAATTTGGAGACACTTCCCCAAAACCTGTTTGGGCCCTTTTCCCAGCCGAGCCCCCTTTCATTTGGACCTATTGGGGTTTGACTCCTCTCTCCATGGGAAAAAAAATTTGGGGAAATTGAAAGCTGGGTTTGTTTTTGGCTCTTCTTGATCCCATAGCCCTAACATGTATTTTTTGGTTGCCCCAAATTTTCTTTTTGGTTGATAGAATTTCCCTTTTCTTTTTTTTTTTTTTTAACCAATATGGTTTAAAATTAACTATCCCCATGAAATAAGGGAAAACGATAGACCCCAATCCGTTTGGCTGAAATTCCCCCTTTTGCAAAATTAAATTTGTCCCCGAGCAGCTTGTTTCCTCTTTGGGTTTAAAAAGGGCCCAGCTCCTTTTTTCTGTCCAATCACGTTTAGCTTTATTCAAAGGGAAATCTTTTAAAATTGGTACCGGGGCCCTTTGGGCTGATTGGCTACACAAACTCCCAAAGGAAATAATGGTTCCCTTTTCGCTCAAGTAGGATTGGGGAATTAAATTGACCAACAGAGCTCAGTCTGTATTTTAAAAGTAAGATCTTTCCCGGTCTTTTCTTTAACAGTTTCCCCCTGAATTTTGCGCCGGGGTAAAAAAGGGTTTTTGCCCCTTTTATTGAATTTTTTTTTTATCGGGAAAAAAAACCTTTTTTATAACCCATTTTTTGCCTCACTGAGGTACTTTTGTAAAAAAGCGCTAAAGGGCCCGAACTCTTTTTTCCGCATTTTATATTGCAACGGGCCCCCCTGCGTGCTTTTTCGGGTTTGGAAGGGGACCCCGGTTTCAGCTGGAGACCGGATGGTGTCTATACATATGCGAAACCCCAGAAAAGTTTCCTAGAAATTCATAGCGAAGCTATAAAAAAATTACTGCACTATTTTGTTTTTGCGCCCCCCCCCCGACAAACCCCAAACCCAAGGCCCCCCCCCCCCCCCCCCGAAAAAAAAAATTCCCGGGCCCCCCCCCTTCCCCCAAATGTGCCGCGGGCCCCCCCCCCTTTGCCCGGGAAATTAAAAAAACTATGGGGGGAAAAAAAAAAGGGGGGAAAAAAAAAAGGGGGCATTTCACCAAAGAATTAAAAAAGGGGAAAAAAACCCCCGGGAAAACAATAAAAAAAATTCCCCCCCCCGGAAAAGACCCCCCCCCCCCATTTTAAAATTTTTTTTTTTTGCAAACCCCCCCAAAGGGCCCCCCTCGAACCCCCCCCCCCCTTTTTTGGGGCTTTCGGGGGCCCTTTGGGGTTTCATAAAAAAAATTTTTTCCCCCGGGGGAAGGGGTTTTTTCGAACAATTTTCCCCTTTTCCCAACGTTTCGGCTCCAAAACCAGTAATTACCCAACTATGTGTCACAATCAAGAAGAAAATAAAATTTCTGAGGGTGGGACAATAAATTTAAAAAGCCGGGAAACCCTATGACGCTCAGGGGGGGTGTTGCTTTGTAAAAATAAATAAAAAAAAAAGATTAAAAAAAAACCCGAAAATTTCTTTTTAAAAAAAAAAACAATGATTCATAATGCAGATTTTTTTTAAAAAAATAAAAAAAAAAACATAAGACTCCCCCATGCTGCATTTCAGAACTCAAAAAAATCCCCAAAAAAAATATATAAAAAAATGTGAATATAAAAAAAATTTTTAAATTTTTACCTTTAAAAAATTTTTAAAAAAAAAACAAAACTTTTTATTGCTGGAGGGTTTTAACCCAAAATAAAATTTGTAAAATAGGAAATTTTTGGGATAAATGTATTAAGATGGTCTTCTTTACCCTTTCATTAATTTCCTTTTTGGTTTACATATGAAGGGTTTTAAGTGCGCTTAAAAAAATGCAAATTCAACCTAAGGGGCCCCATGTATGAAAACTGTCCCAGGTCCCAAAATTCCCCTTTGTTTCCCCTTCGCCAAACAAGCGCCCCCCCTCAATTTTTCCAGAGCACTTTATGGGAAAAGAAAGGGGCTCTGAGTTGGGTTTGGGTTTTGGGGAAACAAAGTGAGTTTTAAACCTTGACAGGTTTTTTTACCCTGTGGCCCTAAAAATTTAAACCAGGCTTTTTTCTTCCTTTATTTTTCCAAAAAAAATGAGGGAAAAAGCCGCTGCGAACCAAAAACCTGGAAAAACAATTTCCCCAAACACTTTTTTTAAACGGGGAAAAAAAAGGGGCAAAATCCATAGGGCAAGGGAAATTTCTTTTAAGTTAAACAAGGGGCGGCAGTTAAGAAAAGGGGCTGGTGTCCTTTCAAACCCGTTTTTAAGGGACAGCCCCCTTTGTTAAATGTTTTTTAAAAGCCCCAAAAATTTCCATTTTTGGTGCATTACAGAGCGGCGGAAATTTTTAATGTGCCAGTTCTCAGGGGGGTGCGGGAGGCAGGGGCCCCCTAGAAAACCCTAGCGAAGAAAATATTTAAAAGGGTCCAGTATGGCCCAAAAACCCGGCGCATTACAGCTGGAACAGGGTAGAGCCTTTAAAGTGGTTTTCCCCGGGGCCAGAAAAGCATACAAGTGCTAGAATTTCCTGATTTAAAAGACCTTTCTGTAGAAAAGGTTCAGAAAACAGGCGCATTCCCACACTATTATTATGCACAAGGAAAAATTTTGGGCCCTTTAAATCCCAAAATTTTTTACGCCGCCTTTAAAATTTTTGGATGGGTCCCTTTAGGCCCGATCTAAAGGGTCCAAACCCTCCGGGGAGCTTTTTGTTTCTTTCCCTTGTGTGAGAAAAAGGACTGCTTCTAAGCATTGGGGTCTCCAGGGAAAAAACCTTTTTGACCCAACGTATATTTAAAACCCCCAATAAATTTAGAAAAAAAAATGTATACCCCAATTTATAGTATTTATTTTTAAAGGGGAAGAAGGAGAAGGAGGGAAAAGAAAAGAAAAAAACAAAAAAACAATATAGGAAAAAAAGAAATCCCAAACCCAAAAAGGGAAAAAACAAAAAATAAAATTCCCTCGCTTTAGTTTTTGCTTCCCATTTTTAAAATTTGTAAACCTCTTTTCTTCAAATTTTTAAAAAACCCAAATTTTTAAAACCTCAGAAAAGTGTAAAACGATCACATTGGACATTTCACCCCATTTCTTCTTTCCTTCCCTTAAAGTAGTTCGTTATATCGCAAATCACTGACCCTGCCATTCTGTTAACTTAAGTAAATTTAAATCCTTTTTTGGGCACAGGTCCTCCTGGTGAGAGATGCTGGAAAAAGTTTTGTTTTTATCACAGTGTATCAAAAGCTTCTATTCATCGGGAAAAACCCACCCGCGCAGGTTCTCCTGATAGAGATTCTGGGGAAGTTTTTATCATAAAAAGTGTAAACAAAAGGATTTTAATTTCCCCTCAAAAACACTTAACCCGCAGCAGGTTTTTTCCGAAAAATAGATCTTGGGGGAAAATCTTGTATAACCCCATGTATCAATAGCCTAAACCCATCAGTAACACTTTCCCGCAGAAGGTTTTCCTTGTGAGAGATGCTGGGGAAGTCTTGTATCATCCCCAGTGTTTTCAAGGTTCTATCCCCCTCAAAAAAACTTTTACTGCGGAGGTTTTCCTGATGAGAGATTTCTGGAAAAAAAAATTTTTTTTTGCTTTTTCACAGTGTATCAATAGGTTTTATCCCATCATTTAAAACTTAACCCCAGCGGTTCTCCTGATGAGAATTCTGGAGAATTTTGTACATCAAAAGTGTATTTAAAAAGGTTTTATCCCATCAGTAAAAACTTACCTGCGCGGGTTCTCCTGATGAGAAGGGGCTCCTGTCGGTCACTGCTTCATCCTCCCCAATTCCATCCTGGCAGAGGGGCTTATGATCACTTTAAAAAAGAAAAATCTTCCCGTTTTTTGGCATAGGGTGGAAAACCAAATTGGGATCAGAAACATGGACGGGGGTCCCCGTACTTTCTATAAGGGCCCGAAAATCCCTTTTTTATTTACAAATCCCGGGCAAGCTTTTTAAAACATTATCAGCTCTGTGGAGATTTCTCTCCCTTTGTCTCCTGTGTAGAATTAGACATCTATTTTCAGGCTGTTATTTTCTATGTGTTGATGTTCTGCATAGAGCTGCTCAGCACTTGGCCGGGGATGTCCACTTCTGGAAAAACTTTCTCGGAAATGTACAACTTGTGTTGTAAACAGTTTCTGTAAATTTTCACCTGCTGTAGGTTCTATCCAGATCAGCCACTTCTCTATTATCTTCTCTGTGCTTTTCCTCATCCAACATTTTCACAGTCAGAAATATGGGCACCAAGTCCACCCTGTTTCACTACAACAAGAAGGGGGGGGGGGGGGGTGACAATGGAGGTGGAATTGCAAACTTTGTTCCAAAACGGACATTCACCCATAATCTGCCAAAATGGAAACAAGATGAATGGCTATTTTTTCCTCGTCATTATTACATGATCAACTCCTTTCTCTACTTGTTAGATGGGCAGTTCAGTGTAAGTCACTCCAGGAGATCAATGTAGATTGTGAGTACAAGCTGTTGCCATGCCAGTTCAGGTTCTGTCCACAAAACTAGGCAGAGACTGCTATTTTTGGCCACAAAGTTCAAATTGAGTGCTGTTATAGGTGTGATTGAACAAGCTACTATCTCACCAATCTGGTTCTGCTAGGGGCAGGGCTGCAGATCATTCTGCTTGAGTGGTAAGTGAAAGCTGTCTGCATCACTAACTTTCTTGTAGGTTCTCTGTGTTCTGTTTGACGGGATGTAAGAGGCATGTGCAATTACTACCAGGCACCACACTCTGACATTCCTAATTTATCCTATGGTCCTGTGCTGGTGTTGTCTTTGGCTTGAGTTGTGTGCTTGTATTCCTTTAGATTATCTGGAAAATTCTGACCTTGTGTCTGCTTTTGGAAATCGTTTATTGCCTTCCACTTCTGTACCTTTTCTGTTCTTGGTTTTGACCATTTAGATGACCCTTTCTATCCTGTGGTTGTCTGTCTGGTCTTTTCTGTGTAGCACTTCTCAGGGAAGGGAACGCGTCCAGTTGTCGCCAGCTCTTACGGCCGGGCTGGCGAAGATTGGTGAGATTTGCAGCTTGGCGCACTGTCTGTCCATGTACTTCTTACTTGTTACGGGTCTTCTTTACACAAAGTAATAAATGGTCATACAATGCAAGGTTGGTTTACAGTCAGACAAGTGGGGGCTATTCCAGTCAGTTGTTTTGCTGGTACAAATTAAGCAGTTGCATTATTAAGTGCACCAGGTAGATCTAAGACATAATAAACTGTACAAGAAGGATGGACATGGTTCATTTAAATATTGTCTTCACTATCTCATCCTACAACACCACTGACAAAGCCTCTTGATTGGCTGGTCAGCTGAACCTTCTTATGAGTCCTATGTTTGGCTGTCATGAGGGAATGTGGGTGGGGGAGGATCGCCGGGGTTGCCACAATTGATTTCAATACCACAAATACTGAGCCTGTTGCTGGAGGATTTGACTTGGCTGTAGAGATACTCTCAGGTGGTACTCTGACCGTGGTCATTCCGTGAGTTGACGGTCAAGTTGCCAACGAGGTACAGAAGGAGCCGGTAGAGGCATAGTTGGATCACATGCTAGTAGATCAATGCAGGTGGCAGGCAGAGAGTATTCAGGAAGTAATACCAAGGGTCAAACCAAGGAACATGAAACACAGGCAATAAGGCAAAAAATGCACAGTCAGGAACACTAACAAACTGTCAGGGGAAGACAGGAAGAGCTTTTTTTATAAAGGTCCAGATGACTGGTGTTTGATTTTGAAATGTGCAATAGCCCTTTAAATTTTAAGACGCCCACCCACATCATGCCTTGGGGACAGGCACCACGCGGGAATGCAATTGAGACAAGAGCAGGTGTGGGAAGAGTTGCTAACGGACAGTGAGGATTAAGCTGTTACGGGGAATTCGGATGCTCTTTTATTCTTTTTTAATGGAAGCAGACAGATTGAGCTTACAATTGACAGGGTTAATTTATTCATAGGAAATGGGAAGGGCCCTAGAAAAGCATGGGACCAAGCTGTGGATGGGAATTTAAGCTGAACATACTTAGCTGACAGCAAGCTTTATTCTCTAGGATGGAATACCTGAGGAGGTCTTAGTTTCTGGTCTACTTGGGTTTTAGTCCGGGGAGAGATTTGATGGGAGATCGACGGTAATCTTGCCAGATATGTGTTATTTCTTGGACTTGGGAATCTACAGCTGGAACATCTGAGGTGGTAGGCAATGGAGTGGGAGGACGGGGGTATTACAGCAGATAAGGAAGAAAGTGGAGGCCTCAGCACGTATTTAAATTGATGTTGTTGTTGGAAATTCTGACCAAGGAGTCCATCAAGCCAATTATCTTGGAGGGAAGAGACTTAAGATGACAAAGGTTATTCCAGAGGATTCATCCTTTCCACCAGTCCATTAGATTGAAGGTGGCAGGCCAACTTTACCTGTAGATGCAAATAGAACGCAACCAAAATTGGAGACAAATTGTATCCCTTGATAAACAACAAATTGGAGAGAGAAACCATGTTATACAAAATATGTCCTGAAAGAAGTGGAGTTTGTGTTTGGAGCACTGAGACTGATCTGGGGAGTGGTACAAAATAGATATCTGGAAATGCTGTAGGCTGACTACCAAATTTCCTGTATGAATTGAGGGAGGGGAGGTAAAAATCAGTAATAAGTCCATTACAATTTGAATTAGGGACTTTTCAGTTATAGGTAGAGGCTGAAAAAGTCAGAATAACATGTTCTCGGTCGTGGACTTGTTATGGACAAAGAAAGAGCATGGAGAGGACAAATTTAATCTTTGACATATTTTAAGAGAGATTGGGCCACCATTTAGTGTTGAGAAATCGATAACAGAGATTTAGGAAATCCTAGGATGACCGGCAAGTTTGGTGAATTGGCCTCAATGAAGATGTTATATATCTGGCTGGGTGTACGAAATGTTTTCCCTGGAATGTATCCGTTGGAGCGTTGTTGGGAGCAGTGTATATTAGTACATGCCAGGAAATGATATGCCATGGTTTAGAGTCAAGTAACGAGTATCCATGGAATAAAAGAGGGACATCTGCTTTTTACAGTCTTTCTCTGCAGGCCTAAAGTGCAGAAGGAAGTCAATCGGAAGAAGAAGAGAGACCTATCTGTCCGCCAAGGGTATAAACGTGTGGCGTCTGAAGATAGAGAGGCTTTTATAGTCTGTCGAGATGTTTACAGAATGATGTGCCCTTCAGTGATAGCGCAATTCCTCTTAATGCCAATTTTATGGCCATTAGTTTGTAATCCCCAGTAGTCTATTTCTTTCTGTTGGGGTGAGGTTTTTGAGAAAAAAAATGCAAATGTCTCATTGAGTGAGTTCAGCCCCAGCCTCCCACAGTTGAAAGCATCCCACCTTTGGGAAAAGAACTGGTGATGCTGAGACCCTTGTGCATCCTCCACCTTCCATTTTGGACTTCCCCACTGTTGCTCTATCTGGTTTACAGTGAGGAAACAATATTTGATCCCTTGTTGGAGTGAATAAGTTTGCCCACACTGACATAGACATGAACAGTCTTTAATTTTAAGGGAGGGTAATGTTTACATTGAGGGTTAGAATATCAAATATAAAAACCAGAAAAATCCATTGTTTAAAGGATATAACTTTTATCAATTTATGTCCCTTGAATACGTGTTTTGTTTTACCATGTTGTGAAATGGCTAGTACAATAAACAATCTATTTCCCGTATATATAATCATAGAACATAGAAGACAATTGTAGACTAAATAATTTTTCATGAGTGCAAGTCATGTAAATATAACTCAAAAGAGTGTATAAACCCTATACATATTGAAAAGTATGTAAAAACATATAGCAAAAACACTACATAGAATGCTGGAAATGTGTAAAAGAGGAGAAACGGAAAAAAAAGAATAAAAGGGTAAAGGGAGGGGGTTGGGTGAAAAATCAGATTGTCAATAATGAAACCTATTTTCTGTTGCTGTAATTTAAGACCTTTTGGGTGCATGGTGTCTTAAGTTTATAATCCAATAAGCTTCACTTATCTGTCCTCTCACATTGTTGCTTGTATCTTTATGATTCATAAAAGGATGCACTGCTTTTTAATTTTGATGCCTGGAGAGTAAGTTGCTCCATAACCCTTTTTGTCATCAATACATTGGTACTATTAGCTTGGGACTTGGATTTGTGTAGCAGTGTTATTTGTTAAATGTTTGTCTAGTATTTTAGTAGTTTTTACGTTGAACTTGTGTCAAGATTTCTTATATTAGGGGTCTGTGGTTGATGGTGACTGCAATGTGTTTTCATCGTGGTGCAACATTTTATGGGGGGTCGGGAATAAATTTTTCATCCCGCCCTGAGTGCAATTTAGACATACTTGATCCAGCATAAACAACAATCCAAAGCAGGAATTGAGATTCGGACATAGAAATGGTTCAATGACAAGTAGTAGTGTTTCTGAATCAACTCCACAGTCGCAAGGACCTCAAACAATCAAAACTTGGGGCTGAGTTTAAAAAGCTTTATCCATAGCCAAGTGAGTTGACAAGTCTGCATCTAACATTATAAAAGTGTAGATGAGACAATGGATTAGATTTCGGTTGAAAAGACATGCTTGAATCTGATCAAAAGATGCTCAGTAGAATCAGGGCAGTGTTGAAAAGCCAAGGTGGGATTTAAAGAAATACTAAACAATATAATTTTGGAGACAAACAGTAACAAATGAAGTTATATGACATGGAATCTGCATAACATAGCATTTGCTAATAGTTTCAAGTCAAATTTTTGTATGAGTAGCCAAGATGTATGTCTATTAATTGATTGCAGTCTCACACATTAAAAGCTGTAGTGAATAGTGAGATATGCGAGGACCTGAAAGTCAAAAGTTCAATCATTGTTACACTTCTGCTTGTTAGCGTATAAAATTCTTTCTGTTCCCCTAAACAGATGAAAATCAAGTGATTATGTATTGTTTGTATATCTGAACCCTTTGTTCATCCATTTGTGATATTTTTTTAATATATGTTCTTCCTCAAAACACCCCATATATAAAATTGGTCATCTACTGGGTGCGAAAAAGCGAACCCATTGCCGTCATTGAATTCGTAATATATTCATTTCGTTATGAGCTATTATAAAATTCCGTAGATCCAAAGAAATCTGTTTAGGATAACATAAAAGTCTCTTTCATGTTTCATAGTTTATAAGGACGAAAAAAGACGATGATGTCCATTCCAGTTCAGCATGTTGTGAAATGGTGTTTGATCCAGTGAAGGCAAAAAACCCCGAATTGTGGTAGAAGCCAATTGTGTTCATTTTAGGGAAAAATTCCTTCCCGACTCCAATTGGCAATGGGAAAAAACCCCTGGATCAATGACCCCCCCCGAATCCTGCACTATAACCTGTTATATTATTCGCCCCAGAAATGCACCCAAAACCCCTTTTTGAACTTGTCGGAAATTTCATCATGACAATTTCCTCGGGCAGGAATTCCACAGTTCATGTCTTCGTAAAAAAACCCCTTTCTATGTTTAGTAGAAACTTGTTCCTCAAGACGTAGGGATCCCCCCTTGTTCTAGATACCCCCTGTGTTTTAATAAATTTTGGGGAGGATTTTTTATTGACCTTTGATGTATTTAAAATTTTATTATGTCCCCCCGAAGCCGTCTTTTCTCTCAATAAATAACCCCAATCTTGCTAATTTTTGGGTATTGTGTCCCCCGTCCTTTTTTTATTTTTGTTGCCCGCCTTTGTACTGTTCAAAATTACAAAGTCTTTCCTGTGCACGGTGCCCAAAAAATGTACACAATATTCCATGTGTGGACTAACAGGACTTGTATAATGGGGAATAAAGTTTCATCTGTGCTCTATGCCCCTTTTAATGCACCCCATGATCCTATTTGCCTTGGGAGTCTGTCTTTTGTAAGATTTTAGTGATGACTAAACGCCTTTGTCATTGGGACTTTGAAAAGCGAGGGTACATCCAATGTAGCCCATTTGAATTAAAAGTCCGGTATAATCTTTGAAAAACAGATATTAAATGTTTATTTTCAGATTGAATTGGATTCACCATATATTTTTAAAGGACCCTGTCTACTATTTGATAATGGCTTGTTAATGAATAAATGCCAGCAATTTTTGCCCTTTCCAGGAAATTGAGAGATTTTATGTATCGGGGAAAAAATTATAAACATTTCATTGTGGGATGTTTCACTGAAAGGGAAAATTCTTTTCTTTGTTAAAAATTTTCTTTTTTTAACCTCATAATGACCATCATTGACTTTCGATATCAGGCGGTGCAGGTTGTCTCTCTGCAGTGACAGAGGCGTTTGCAGCTCCCAGCACAGCTAGGAACCAAGCTGTAGTTAACACCTCTATTCCTAGAGCAGTCACTCAGGAAGGGAAGATCTCTCCTTAAGGAAAGCACGAAAAAAAGATTTGTGATTTTTTGTTTTGCCTTTTCCCCCTCTACTTAGCATCTGGCATTCAAAAGGGCATTTTAAAAAGGGGGCTGAGAAGCCCAAGCGCCCTCTGTTGTTTGTAAAAAATCCCAAATTTGCTTTTGACCCCCGTTGTCTTGAGAAAGAAAAAAGGATTTTTTTGCCAACCAGTTTCTCATTAAGACAACGTTTTTTCTGGATTTTTGTCCCTTTCAGTGCGAGTGGGAAAAAGTATGGCTGGCTGTGTGGGGGGCAGGGGTAATTCAGGAAGGGAGATTCTCCTTAAGAAGAGCCGTTGTTGGTGAGAAAATTTCTGGCTTGGGTAAAAAAAACCTTTTTGCTTTTCAAAACTCGGTGGGTCAAAGCAAATTGAGGATTTGTTAAACCAACAGGGGCGGGTTGGGTTCTCAGCCCTTTTTCCCCTAATGCCTTGTGATATGCAGATGCTAAATAGGGGGGAAAAGGCAAAACAAAAACTCTACAACCCGTTCGTTCGGTGCTCCCCTTTTAAGGAGGGGTTTATTCCCTTCCCAATTCCCCCGTTTGCCCCCCACCAACCCAGCCAGTATCTTCTTACTCTGCATGAAGAGGAAAAAAAATCCCAAAAACAGCTTTGTTTGTAGATGAGAGATACTGGCTTGGTAAAAAAACCTTTTTGTTTTTCTCAAGACTCGGTGGGGTAAAAAAGCAAATTTTGGGGGATTTGTTACAACCAACAGGGGCGCTGTGGGCTTTCGGGCCCCCTTTCCCAAAAATCCCTTTTTTGTAAAAGAAAGTCACTGTAAATCATAGGGACAGGAAGAAGTCTCTGAGTTTAACCCTTTGATTGCTGCATTCCTTGACTGCAACATATCAAAGAGGATTCCTCGTTTTCAATCGGGGTCTGATTTCCCCCTTGAAAAATACTTAATTTATCTTTTTTTTTTCCCAAGGGATCGTAAAGTTTTTTCTTTAACACTTTTAAGATACTTTTTTTACAAAAAGTAAATTATTTGTGGATCTAAATTTCATTTGGATACCAAACAAAAAAAATTTGATATAATGACCTTTACATTAAATGTAGAGAATGTGGTTTTTGGGGTTTTAAGGTTGTTTTTAATTTTAGAAGATGTGAAAGGGAACTGCAATGTCTGATACGCATACATATCGGGGTTTGGGATTTTTGGGCTTTCCCTTATCTCATGGTGCCTAGTTAGCGTTGATTTGTGGACGAAAGTATTCAAGTCCTAACACTGTGAGTTTGTGAGAGGATAAATTAAATATTTTCATAGTAGTTTGTTGATCTTGTTTGAAGATGGACTTATATTGGTCTCACGCTCTAAACTTTTAAGATTCTTTTTGGTGTCTTTTGGTGTCCTTTACCTCTTATGCCTCTTTTGGTTCTAAGTCTTACACTGAGACAGTTTTCATATATGTCCTCCTATATTTCTTAGGCTTGAAAAAAAACTTTTAAAAATTTTAATTTGTAATTTTATCAGCTTTATATGGGTTTTTTTAGTTCATAGAATTTTTTTTTAAATTTGTGAAAATTTTTAAAATGGTTATGTGATTTTAAATTTATGAAAAATTAAATTGCCATCTTCTATTTTGGAAAAAAAAAAAAATTTTTTTGGGTGATGTTAAATGAAAGGGAAAATTTGATAAAATTATTTAGTATATGTATGCAGGATTGATTCTATATTCCCCATTTAAAATCTCTCATTATATACATTTATTTGGTGTTTTGTTAATACTTAACTAGGATATTAATTTATGAGAAAGCTCTCACATTTCCCTTGTTCCTATTTATTTGGGGGGCTTAATATTATAGGGGGTTTTTTCCCTTTCCTGTATTTTTTAAAATATGATCTATATTATGTGCAGTGGGGAAAATAAGTATTTGATCACTTGCGTTTTTGCAAGTTTTCCCCCCTACAAAGAATGGGGGGTTTCTGTTTTTTTTTTTTATTGTAGGTTTATTTAAAAACGGGGAGAGTAGTTTCAAAAAAAAATTCCAAAAAACCCCTTTGTATGATTTTTAAACAATTAATTTGAAATTTTTTTTGCATAAAGAAAATATTTGATCACCGATAAAACCAGCAAGAATCTGACTCCCACAGATTTGTTAGTTTTTTTTTAAAGAACCCCTCCATTTGCATTACTACCTGTATTAACTGACCTTTTTAAAAACTCATTCCTGAAAAAAAAGCCCACCTGTCCACAAATGAAATCAATCAAAACCCCAAAACTCTCCCCAGGGCCCAAAAACAAAGAGCTTTTTAAAGGGAAACCCAGGGAAAAAATTGGGGCCCATCCCAAAAGGGGCGGGGATGGGTTTAAATTTTCCAAAAAGGGCAGAGCTTGGTGAGAGATGACTGTCAATCTTCCTTTTTCTGGGGCTTCATTCAAGATCGGGCCTCGGGTAAGGATGATTCTGAAAAAGTTTCGGGAATCAGCCCAGAATTTCCCTTGGGGAGGCCTGGTCAATGTCCTAAATAGAGCTGGTTCCCCCAGTCTCGGTTACCACAGTCTAAATTACGGTTAGTAACCACTTTGCCATCATGGAAAAAAACCCTTTGCAGGACGCAAAAGGGCCCCCCTGTTTAATCCCAACCCCAATGTCCAGGCCCGCCCTTTAAGTTCCCCAATGACCATGGGGGGTGTTCCAGAGGAGGGGGGTGTAAAGTAATGGGGATGGGTTTGGGACCAAAAAAAAATTTTTAGTTTAAAACTCCTTTTGATATTGTTTAGAGAAAAAAGAAGGATAAGGAAAACCCCCAAAAAAACCCCGCCCCAACCCAAGAAACAAACCAAGGGGGGGGGTAAACATAATACTTTGAGGTGCTTTTTGCAAAGGGGCCAGACAACGCACCTTTTTGAAGTAAGGATGAATGGGGCCATGTTTTTGCAAGATTTTGGCGAAAAAACTCCTTCCCTCAGAAAGGGGGAGCCAATTAAAGATAGGTCATGGCGGGGGTCTTCCAGCGGGGACAATGCCCCAAAGACACGGGCCAGGGCAACAAAGGGAGTGGCTCTGAAAGGGAAGCATTTCAAGTTCCTAAAAGGGGCCCTCGCCAGTCTCCAGACTAAACCCCAAACAAAAATTCTTTGGAGAAAGCTGAAAAAAATGTAGCCCAGTGAAAACCCCCAAAACCTAAAAAGTTTCTGGAGAAGATCGTTTTGGAAGAGTGGGAAAAAAACCCCGCTGCAGTGTGTGAAAAAATTGGGCCCAAGAGCTACAAGAAAATGTCTGCTTTTTATAATTTGCAAAAAAAGGGTTTTTCTGAAACCTAATATTAAGTTTTTTTTTTTTCTATTGTATAAAAAATATTACTTCATTAAATAAAATGCAAGTTAAAAATTTTAAAAAATTTTCATAAAAGGGTGTTTTTGGGATTTTCGGGACCCCCTTTAAAATTTGAATTATATGCAAAATAATTTAACCCTTCCCGAATTTTTTTTATTTTCATGGGGGAAAAGGGGTTAATCCCAAATAAACAGAAAAATTTAAGCAAGGGCCCAATTGTGCGGTCAAATCAGATTTTTACACATGTTTTTAAAACCAGAAAAAATAAAGTTAAGAGGGTTTCCCTTAGTTTTACCACAACCAGAGTTTATCAGACAGAATCAGCAAAGGGGGAAAAAAAAGGGGGGGGAGCTCCCTCTGTCTTCTTTTGGGTTCCCCATGAAAATACGAAGCAGGATGCTGATGGCCGAAATTTTGTTAAACTGGGAAGCCTTTCAGAGAAAAGCAAAAATACATAGCGTACAGAAATTTTACTATATGTATTGCGCAATGATCAAATGATTGCTGAGCCCCCTAGGGGGGAAAGCGGGAAAAAAAAAAAATAGTGAAAAAAGTAAAAAGGACCCCCAAATAAAAAAAATAAAAAAAACAGCACACAATTTTTCCCCTTTAAAAAATTTGCCAATCGCCCCCAAGATAAAAATTAAAAAAGAAGGACACATATATGGTATTTAGAGATGGGCAAATCGATTCTAACGAAGGGGAATTCTTTTTAAAATTTCCCGGGAAAAACTTGGGGTTCGGAACGAAGTCAAACCCCCTTTGGGGGGTACTTGGGGTTTGGAACGAAGTGTCTTTTGTTGTTTAAAAATGGCTGGGCCCCATGGCGCTACATGGGGAAAAAGCACTCTGGGAGGAAGAAGGGCATAGCCTCCCTTGGCTTGTGAAAGAGGTAAAGGCCCAATTTCAGAAAACCGGGGGGGATTCTTTTGCGTCACCGCACTATTTTAAAGGGGGACAAACGTGGGGCTCAAAACTCCCTCCCCTTTTGTGCTCATCGGGGAAAGGGTGCTGCCGCGGTGATAGCTCTTACTGAAAAATTGATTTTTATAAAAGCGATTTCTGTGGGGTGTTTTTTTCCAGCTTGTCTCAGGACTGTTCTCTTAATTTTTCTTTTTTGGGGGTGGCCTGCCCCTGCAGGAGTGGGGGACGTGTGGTCTTGGCTTCCTGTGATTACCCTAAATTTAATCCTGTTTTTGGACCCCCTTAGTGGTCCTTGCTGTCCAGGTTTGGGAGAGACAAGGATAGGACTCTGGGGGTCCCAGAAAAGGGACATTTAGCTTTTTGGTGAAGGCTTTTTTCCCCTCGTTTGAATCAGCCTGCAGAGTGAGTTTAAGTGTCGGGAAGGCATGGGGACGTGCTGGAGGTTAAGAGGAGAGCAGATAGCTGACACATTTAAACATATCCCACCCGGGTGATTTACTGGGGGCCCCTGAGAGGGAAGCAGGCAGGACCCGTGACGGGGGAAGGAGGAGGTGCAACACATTTTCCAGGGGCCAAAGCCATCGGGGAGGCTTTGGCTTTGGGCCCGTGGACCCTGGAAGAGACACGGAGCAAAATAATTTAATTGGGGGGGAAAGAACCCCAAATTTTCAAGGAGGGGGGATAGAAAGGTTTAGACCCCCCCGGGAGCCCTTTCACTGTTGGCGGGATTTCGGGAGTAAAAAAGGGCGCAAAAAGCAGTGCCCTCAGCGCCATTTTGTTCCCGGGCACGGGGAGAGAGAGATCTGCTAAAAACCCTGCACCAAATTTCCTGGGGAAGTTACTGAGGAGGGGGGGAAAAAGGGCACCCACCGAGAGACACTCCCCACGGGGGAAAACCATCATTCACCGGGAAAATAAACCCCTCTGTTCCTTTTTGGAATTATTTATCATTCAGGGGCGTATTTATCTGTTCTTTATTTCATCCAAAAAACTTACGTTATATCTTCCCCCTTTAAAATTTTGGGAAAATTCACATTTTTCCATGGCAAAATTTGGGCTTATCCCGGCCTTCTAGGGGGACTTCCAGTACTGATTCTCTCTGCACTAAAAAGGTTATTCTTTTGAAGTTTGCACTTTAAATTGAAGATTTTTTTGCCCCAGGGGACCCCTACTGATGCTCCTGTTTTCCTTACGCAAAACTTTTGGCGCTGCTGTGGCCCCTCCCTCCTGGGACATTAGTCGGGTCTTAAAAGTTGCGCCCAAGCGCCCACAATAATAACTTCAGCAAAAACTTTTTTAAGTTGTAACACTTTCGGGCATTTTTAATACCAGTGGGCCACTGTTTTTTCCTGATTGGCCCAGTATTTTTGCTGCATTTTTATTTGGACTGACCCCTTTCCCCCCGCGCTGTCCGTCTCTGATTTTTTTTCGTTGTATTCCTGGTGTGTTACCCCCAATTCACGTAGGGGCCCGGAATAGAAATTTCGGCGCCCGGGCTTCCCACAAAAGCAGACCAAAAATAGACACAATGATTTAAAACCGAGGGCCCCCCCCAGAAAAACCTCCATCTAACGGGGAAATTTGACATAAAAAGATTATGGGGGCCCCATGGGCAACCGTCAAAACTATTTTTAACCCCACAAAAAATTGTCACCTGCAAAATGGTTTTCAACAAAATTGCGGTTGATATGGATAAGATCGGGAAAGAACTGTAAAAAGCTGAACGCGGGATTAGGGGGTAGAGGCCCATCCCCAAAACTCCCCCCAAGGGTCTTTTTGGGCACCCTACAAAAAACGGGTAAAAAACCTGCGGCTAGGGCAGAGGACGCGGGAAAAACCCGTAGTAGGCGAAATAAAGGGTGGGGGGAATTCTAGGCTTCCCGGAAATTGGGGGAAGGCTCCCCCCAGAGAAGTTTATGAAAAAATTGTTTCACAAAAAGCCCGGGTTTCCCAAATTTTTTTCTCATCAGCTTTGTGGTTGAGGGGGCAACCCGTTTTCCCAACGGGCCATTGCTTTCCCGGTGCCCCCCCGCCCTTTCATTTTAAAGTTCCTAAAATTATAGGGTTTAGGGATCTTATATTGTCTGCGGGCCAGGGGGAAAAGGGGCCCTTGTATGTGAAAACAGCAATTTTATCCTTCTACCCTTACTTCATTCTGAGGTGCAAAAAAAAAAAGGAGGGAAAATTTTTTCATGGAGGAGTCGTCTGGGGAGGCTGGGATTAAAAAACTCCCTGCTTTTTCCCACTAGACTGAGAGTTCAACATCGGGAACCCTAAATCTTCTTTGTAACACCAGAGGGGGCCTCAGAGTGGGTTTGGTAGGGGTCCCCTGAGAATCGTGGCGGCCCTGAAAAAGTTTTGGTCCCGAGGATCATATGATAAGTGTTGTTGAAAGTGAAATTTTTTTTGGGAGGATGCTTACCTTTTCTCTGTTTGGCCTTTTGTTTGCTTACCATTAGAAAGGGCTTTTCTTTTTAGGGCGGAGAAAAAGGGAAAATTGTTTATTTAAATCTTTAGACGGTACATCTGTAAAACGTCTTTTTAGAGGGATTTTCTTTTGCCAGGACACAGGTCAATTTTGCACCCTGGTGTGTTTCCAAAAATTTCGGTTTTTTAACGTTTGGATATGTTTTGGGTTTTTAGGCTCGGGGAGGTTTGGGGGGCCCTTTTTGGGAGGGTGGGGGGGGGGCTTTTGATTTAGGCCCGGTTGGCCTAGTGGTTTTTTGGCATTCTAAAACCCGTGTGAATGGTTTGTGTGTTTGTGTGGGCCCCCGGTCTTTAAATTGTTTGTGGGGGTTTTTTTAAATTTTTAACTCACAATGGCGGATTGTAAGACAGTGGGCCTGGGAAAGTCAGGGGTTTTAAACTGTAAAAAATGAAAAGGGCACTTGTTTTATTATTTTAAAACTCACAATCCCAGTTTTATTATTTTTCAAGGGGACGAACCCTTTGAGGGCGGATCCTTGCATTTAAAAAGGCCTTTGGTTTGGGGCGCATTCATGCAGTGGGATTCTAACTTTTTCTGTGGAGGTTTGGGGTTGTTTAGTTTAAAAACTCTCCCAAATTTAAAAACAGGTTTTTATATAGGGCCCTTTGGGGGGGTACGTGTGTTTTCCAAAGCAAAAATATGGGGCTCTAATTTTTCCCAGGGGGGGGGGGGGGGGGGAAAATATGTCTCGCCTCCTTTTCACAGGGGAGTTATGGAAAAACCCCTTTGGGCAAAAGTTTCACAAAACCCGGGGACGCTTTGCCCTTTTAGGGGTTTAATTTCCACTTAGATCAGGACATGGATCGTTCCAAACCTAATTTGACGATAAATTTAAAAGGGCCTTTAAAAAGTGGGCAGAAGCAAAGGCCGGGGTAGAGGGTTTGGGGATGGGGCAACCCCCGGTTTGGCAATTTTATTTTTTTCACCTGCCCCACAACTTCTTCCGGTTGATTTGGCCTTTGGGGGCTTTGTTATTTAATTGGGGTTAATCTTTTTTTTAGGGGGAAAATTTTTTCCACCTGGGTTTGTCTTTCGCCCTTTTAAGTTGGTTTTAGCCTTACCCATTGGGGGTTCGGGAAAGGTTTTTTGGGGGGAGGTTTTTAATTTAGATGGTTTAAGGGGGGGGGGTACCAAAAAAGGAAAAAAAAATGGGGGAAGGGAAAAGAAAAGGGAAAAAAAGTAGGGGAAATTGAAAAGGGAAAAAAAAAAAAGGGAAAAAAAAGGGGGAAAAAAGAAAAAAAAATGTTTTTTTTAAAAAAAAGGGAAAAAAAAGGGGAAGAAACAAAAAAAGCTAAATTTGGGGGGGGAAAGGGGAAAAAAAAAAAGGAAAAAGGGAAAAAGGGGGCTGGAAAAAAAACGCCCCGGAAGGAAAAAAAAAGGGGGGAAGAAAGGGGAAAACCCAAAAAAAGGGGGCAAAAAAAAAAAAGGGCCAGGGGGGAAAAACGTTAAAATGAAAAATAAAATCAAAAAAAAAGAAGGAAAAAAAAAAGGAAAAAGAAAAAAAAAAAAGAAAAAAAGGGAAGAAAAAAAAGGGTAAGGGGGAAAAAATGGCGGGGCGGCAAAAAAAAGGGAAAAAAGAAAAAAGTTTTAAAAAAAGGGAAAGGGGGGAAAAACCGGGGGGGGAAAAAAAATCAAAAGGGAAAAAAAAAACCCGGCGGTAAAAAAGGGGGGAAAAAAAAAGGAAAAAAAAATTTGCCCCTTAAAAAAAAAAAAGAATTTAAAAAAAACCCCAAAAAAAACTTTTAGGGAAAAAGGGAAAAAAACCCCCTTTTGGGGGCAAAAAAGATCAAAAAAAGGGGAAAAAAAATAAAAAAAAAGGGCCCAGAGGCAAAAAAAACAAAAACAAAAAAACGGAAAAAAAAAACAGGCTTAAAAAGGGGGGGGCACGAAAAAGGACGCCGGGAAAAGAAAAAAAGGGGCCAAAACAAAAAAAATGTGGGTAAAAACAAAGGGGAAAGGAAAACAAAAGGAAAAAAAAAAAGGTGAGAAAATAAAAGGAAAAAAAAAAAAAAAAACTGAGAAAAAAAAAGGGGGGGTTTTTTGGAAAAAAAAAAACTTTTCCGAAAAAGGGGTTGGAAAAACAAAAAAAAATCCAACATAAAACCGGGGCCAAGGAAACCCCGGAAAAACCAAAAAAACCCGTTTTTACCCCCGGCCCCCCCCAAATTTCCCTTCCCTTTTAAAAAAAATTGACCCCTGTTTTCCTTAAATTTTCTAAAACCCCAAAAAGGAAACCCTTTAAGGGGGGAAAAAACCCCCCAATCCCCCCCCCCCCCCCCCCCCCCCCCCCCCCCCCCCCCCTTTTTTTTTTATTTCACCCCTTTTCCCCCCCCCCCCCCCCCTTCCCCCCCCCCTTTCCCCCCCCCCCCACCCCCCCTTTTTTACCCCCCCCGGCCCCCCCCCGGACCCCCCCCTTTCCCCTTTTTTCCCCCCCCCCTCCCCCTAACCCCCTTTCCCCCCCCAATTTTTTAACCCCCCCCCCCCAAATTTTTTAAACCCCCCCCCCCCCCCCCTTTTTTGGGGAAACCTTTCCGGGGGGGGTTTGGGGGGGAAAGGGGTTTGGGGGGGAAAAATTTTATGGTTTTTAGGGGGTCTTTTTTTTTGGGTTTTAAAAAAGGAAATTTTGGGGGTTTCCCTTTTCCCCCAATTTTAAACCCAAAATGGTTATTTTCCCTAAATTAAAATTTTCCCCCCGCCAACAATAACCCCCGGCGAAAAAAGTTTTTTAAAAGGGGAAACCGGGGTTTTGGGTTGGGTTCTTCCTTGCCTTTCCCTCTTGGGAAGGGGGCAAAAAATAGAGGGGGTTTTTTTTCCCCCCCGGGCCTCCCCGCCCCCCCTGGCTTTTTGCCCTTTTCATTAAAGGAACCACTTCCTCAATTATAAATCCAATTTTTCAACCCTGATAACAAAAAATTGGGGATGGTTCAAAATTTTTTCCGGGGGGGGCTTTTTGGAAAGGGGAAAAAATTTTCCATTTTATGCCCCAGATTAAATGTTGGTCCTTTATTTGGAGGGGGCTGGGGATCCCCCTTTTTGGAAAAGGGGGGAGCCTGGGTTTTTTAGAACAGGGTTTTGGGGGGAATTTTTTGTTTGGGAGGGGTTTATCTTTGGGTTTCAGGTAAACTGGGGGGAAAAACCAATTTCTTTTTATGTTAGACGAAAAATTTACCCGGGGGTTTGGGGGACCCCCATCTTCCCCCCTTCAGGTTGTCGCGCATTTTAATTATTAGGAATTGTTATACACCGAGTTTTTACTAAATTTAATTGGGTTAAACTTTTTGCCCGGGGTACCCGGGAGGTGGAGCTGAGGTTAAAGAATGGGGGCCAATCTTCCTCTGTCTCTTATTGGGGGGGAGTCAATATAGTTTTTAAAAAGGGGCGTTGCCTAAGGGTTTTAACTGTATCGAGCGCCCCCCAGCATACTTCCTAAATTTCATTTCCCCATCTTGGACAAAATTTCTCTTTCTCCTTTTTGTGGGGGGGGTGCTACCCCTCGTCTTAAAAGAGGGTACACTCAAAGCCCCATATGATAGAGGTGGACTTGCCCTTTCCAGACTTATATATTTATTATGTAAACGGTTCGTTAGATTGTATCAAAATGGTTCCGAGGGCAGAAAATGACCCGTCAGGGGTGTTGGAGGCAGGTTGGTGGGTTCTTTTTAGGGCCCCGGGAAAATTTCCCTATAGAAAGGGGAATTGTTTCCAAGCATCACTATACGCTGCTAATGGGGGAGCCCCGGGGTCTGTGTGGAGGGCCTTCATTCCCCCTAAGGTCTTTGCGGGGGGGACAGCGTCTGGTCTCCCCGTTTTTTCCCTTGGGTGTAACAGGAAATTACCGGAACTAATAGATTTACCAGATTTTAAATTTTGGGCCTCGTGGAGTGAAATTCTCACACAGTTTTTATAGAGTTTGGGTTCCCTTTTGACGTTTCGGTGCGAGTCCCCAAATTTAAATTTTTCCCGGGGGTTTCCCTTTTTTTGGTACTTGCAGTTACGGGCATGCGTGCACCCCACAATTTGGCTGGTTGATTTCCGTCTTGAATATGGGTTTCCTTGAAACTATTTTTTAAAGGGGGATACCCTTAAAAAAACCCGTCTCGTCTATTTATTTATGGATTGTCAGGTCTCCCCATTGCGAGTTCCCCTTTAGAGGTGGCAAAGGGGGCATCCCGTCTTTACCCATGAAAGGGGCTCTCTGAACTAAAGACTCCTGGCGGCTGGGGGTTTTGAGCGCTAGGATCAACTTATCCCAAATTAAGTGGCTACACAGGGTTTAAACCCTTTCACCCGTCCGATTGAATTTAGATGAATTTAAAACCCCCCACAAATTTGTTCCCCATGGGGGGGCAGAAAGGGGAACATTTATCCTTTTTGGTTAGGATTGCCCCGGGTTTTGCAGGGGGTATTGGCGGGGTATTTCACAGTTTTTTAAATACGAAACTGGGCTTTTCCCCCAAAGTGTGCCCGCCTGAGAATAGTTACTCGGAATTGTGGGGAAAATTTGATTCCAAATAAAGGGAGACCCAACCCTTTACCTGTTAAATTTCTTTTCTATGTTTGGGAAAAACCTTCTATTTAAAATTTTTTTAAAACCCCCCAAGGGGGCCATCACTGGAACAGTGGAAACACTGAAAAAAAAGCCGAACTTCCCCGGTACAAAAATTACATATGCCACAAGGGGTCCCCAAACGCTTTTTCCCCTACAGTTTGGGGCAACTGGCGGGGGAGCTCCCGACGGGTTTTTGATTGATGTTTGGGACGGAAAAAATGGGGCCAGGGGCGGGGAAGTGTGAGTGGCGGAGTGATTGGTATGGTGTGGAAAGTGTGGGCCCAAGGCAATACATGATTTGGTTTATATCAGAGAAGGTCTCAGCAAGACTAGGCGCATATCTTTATTGTTTCTTTAACCCTTTTTTTCTTGGCCCGCCCCGTACTATACCCAAAACCAAATAATTTCGTATGATCATATGTGGTCTTTCTCAAGTAAATTGTGGGAATTTGTATGTAAACTTTATTTGATGATTATTCATGTGGAAATTATGTATTTGGGGCCCAATCTCACTGAATGCCCTTGGTTTTAATGTTTTGGGAAAATGATGTTCGTTTTTGTTTAAAAATTTCAAAATTCAAAAAATAAAAAACCCTTTTTAAAAAAAAAAAAAAAGTTTATTTCTAATTTTTTGGGGTATTTGGAAACTGGAAAAACCAGTGTGTGTCCCACTGAAACGCTTTTAAAAAATTCAATTTCCAAGTGGGATTAAACCTTTTCCCGTTGTATTTTATTTAATGAAAAAAACGTTTTTTTCCAAAAACAAAAAAACCCTTCATTTTTGGCTGCTCAATTTTTATTTCGCAATTTAAAATCCAGGGGTTAATTAAGCGTTGTTTTGCTGGTGTGCTGACCCCAAGAAACCCCTCTTTTTCCCAACGCCAAAAAAATATAAATTTTTCCTGTGCCAATTCACAAGCAAAAATTTTAAATTTCAAATGTATTTCTTGTTGTGTGGCGTAGGGAAAAACGCATTGTAACACGCTACAAAAACTAATAGTTTGTGCGGGCCCCAATTCTTTTGGGAAAATTTTCATCCAAAAGGGGGTTTAATTAAGCGTTGTTTTTTCTGGTGTGTGACAAAATAAACCCTTTTTTTTCAAGCCAAAAATATATAAATTTTTCCTGGAGCCTTAAATTTACAAAACAAAAGGGTTTAATTTTCAACTGTATCTCCTTTTTTGTTTTGGCGTTTGAAAAAAACCCCAATTTTTTAACATGCTACAAAGCCCAATAGTTTGTGGGCTCAAATTTTTTGGTGCAAAATTTAAAATCCAGAGGTTAAAATTTAAACGTTTTTTGGGTGGTGTGCTGACAAAATAAAAATTTTTTTTTCAACGCAAAAAAATATTAAAAAATTTTTCCTGTAGCCTAATTCACAAACCAAAAAGGGTTTAAATTCAAATGTATTCTTGTTTGTGGCGTAGAAAACCCCAATTTTTAACACGCTACAAAACTACTTTGTTTGTGCGGGGTCAAATTTTTTGGCGCAATTTACATCCAGGGGGTTTAAATTTAAACGTTGTTTTGTTGTGTGCTGACAAAAAAAACCCTCTTTTTTTCCCCGCCAAAAAAATATAAATTTTTTCCCGTACCCCAATTACAAGCAAAGATTAATTACAAAAAATGTTTCTCTTTTTGGGGGTGGCGTAGAAAAAAACGCAATTGTAAAAACCCCCACAAAGCTACTAGTTTGTGGGTCATTTCTTTGGCGCAATTTACATCCCCGGGGTTAAAATTAAAACGTTGTTTTGCTGGGGGTGTGGGCAAAAATAAACCGTTTTTTTTCAAGCCCAAAAAAATTAAATTTTTCCTGTAAACCTAATTCACAAGCAAAGGTTAATTACAACTGTATCTCTTGTTGTGTGGCGTAGAAAACACGCAATTGTAACACGCCACAAAGTTACTAGTTTGTGCGGCTCAATTCTTTGGCGCAATTTACATCCAGGGGTTAATTAAGCGTGTTTTGCTGGTGTGCTGACAAAAATAAACCGTCTTTTTCAACGCCAAAATATATACATTTTTCCTGTAGCCTAATTCATGTCCGAAGGTTAATTAAGCCTGTTTGTGCTTTTACATTTAGTAAAAACACAGTGTTTTTAAACGGCACATACAAGTAAATTTTTCCTGGCCATTCGTGGAGCGCAATTTATATCCAAGGGTTACCCAAGCTTGTTACTGGGTTCATTTGGAGTCAAAAACAGGGTGTATTTTATCATTTACAGATATCATCATCAAACAGTGTCTGTACATTTTGAACAAACAGTATGTCAGACAGAGAGTGCGCAGGCTCTGCACCTGCGAGTGGCAGTGGCACAAACATTCCTGGAACAGGCCCAGGTCGCAGCACTGCAAGGGGACGTCGCAGCAGGGGTCACTCGGTAAGGCCACAACTGCCGCTGTCATCTAGCGGCCGTGTGTTGTTCAGCAACCCAAGGGTTCTTGATTGGTTGACTAGGTCATCCTCTTCTCCCAGATGACATCTGACAACCCCAGCCAAGAGTCGGTGGGAACCTCAGACACAACCCTTAGTTGGCATGGCCGGGAGCGGGTCAGCGGCCCTCACATGTCCTCAGCCCGTCTCTGTCCAATCCGGTTCCCTCAGCCAGAGATCTACTATGTGGTCTGGGCTCAGCGTCACTATATACGAGGATGAACAATTTGAGGAGGGCAGTCAGCAGCTACTTGCAGCGAAGAAATGGGGCCAATATCCCCTGCGTCTTGCAGTAGGTGGCAAAGTATAGATGTGGAGAGTGGCATGGGAGTCATGTTGTGAGAGGTCAGCCTGGCATACAAGACCGGTGATGAGGACAGCAGTGACGATGAAACACAAATAGATGATGATGTAGCCGACGCACTTGGGAGCCGGGTGAGGCAAGGGCTTCATCATCGTCAGGAGAAGAGGGCGTCAGCTTACGCGTCAGGCAGCGGCGCATCCAGCAAGTGGGTCGTGTGGCCGTGAGTCAGCAGGATAGCAGCAGTGTGAGGTCGGGAGCCAAGCGTGCCACGGGGTAAAAAACCCGCTTCGCAGGTCCAAGAAAGTAGCGGCACAGGGCTCAGCGAGGCAGCGGCGGCAGTAGTCACTCAGTGCGG